>SJYV01029340.1:97295-125942 GCA_006410875.1 Neotragus pygmaeus
AGCTATGACCAACCTAGAGAGCATATTAAAAAGCAGAGACATTACTTGGACAACAAAGGTCCGTCTTGTCAAAGCTATGGTTTTTTCAGTAGTCCTGTATGGATGTGAGAGTTGGAATGTAAAGACAGGTGAGTACTGAAGAATTGATGCTTTTGAACTGTGGTGTTGGAGAAGACTCTTGAGAGTCCCTTGGATAGCAAGGAGATCAAACCAGTCAATCCTAAAGGAAATCAGTCCTGAATATTCATTGGAAGGACTGATGCCGAAGCTGAAACTCCAGTATTTTGGCCACCTGATGCGAAGAACTGACTCATTGGAAGAGACCCTGCCTGAATTCAGGAAAGATTGAAGGCAGGAGGAGAAGGGGATGACAGAGGATAAGATGGTTAGATAGCATCACTGACTTGATGGACATGAGTTTGAGCAAGCTCCAGGGATTGGTGATGGACAGGGAAGCCTGGTGTGGTGCAGTCCATGGGTTTGCAAAGAGTTGGAAATGACTGAGCAAATGAACTGACTGAACCATTTCTAAGTGTAAAATTTAGTGGTTTTTTTCTTTTTCAGTATATTTGTAGTGTTTTGCATTCATCTTCATTGTTTTATTCCAGATCATTTTCCTCACCCAGAAAGAAATCTTCCCCATTAAGCAGTAACCTCCCATTCTCCTCTTCTCCAAGCCTTTGGTAACCACTAATCTGTTTTCTGTGTTTATGGATTTGCCTTTTCTGGATATTTCATAGATATAGAGTCATAGAATATGTGGTTTTTTGTGATTGCTTTATATCACATGATGTGTTTTCAGTGTTCATGCATCTTGTTGCATGTATCAGTACTTGCTCATTGGCTTATGGTCCCATTACTCTGACTTTTGCTTTCATTGCTTCGCCTTCTCTGACTTGACACTCCTGTGCCTCTTCTATAAAGATCCCTGTGATAACATTGGGCCCACCCAGATAATCTGGGATCATCTTTCCACCTTTATTTTAATTTAAAAGTCTTTTGCCATTTATGGTAACATTTACTAGTCTCAAGGATTAGAATGTGGTTATCTTTGGAGAGGGGGTTGGTAAGTTATTCTACCCACCACAGGGATTTTAGAGTTTTTACTATTATCCCACTTCTCCCTGAGGCTCTGTTCTTTTTTTTTTCCAGTCTGTCTGTTTTAAATTGAATAAAACTATTGACTTTATCCTCAAGTTCACTAAATTTATCCTATGTTATCTTTATTTTTTTATTGAGTTTCTCCAGCAAGTTTTTTTTTTTTAATTTTGGAAATGATATATGTTTCAGTTGTGTAGTTTCCAGTTGGTACTTAAAAAAAATAACTTCTCTTTCTTTGTTGAGATTTTTATATCTTTAGTATTTGTTTTCGGATAATTCTTAACTGTTTATTTAAGCATTTGTGTGATGGTTGCTTTAAAATTCTTGTCAGAAATTCCAACTGGTGATTCATTTTGGTGTTTGCATCATTGTGATTGTCTTCTCATTCAAGTGTGCTTTTCCTGGCTCTTGTGACAGTGTGATTTTCTTTTTTTTAAATTATATTCTGGATGTTTAGGATATTAATGTTAGGAGACTCCTGATCCTATTTAAAATTTCTATTTTAGTAGGCAGTTACTCAGCTTGGGTTTAGTGTGTAAGTCCTGGCCTACTTTTGTGAGCTCTGTAATTCCTGTGATAATTGAGTTTCAGAGTTCTGGCAGTGCTGTTCTCCTCTGCTTTATTCTTCTGGCTCCGCAAGGACTCCTGTTTAATCTCTGCAGGTGTTACCTGGACTGACCGGTGGATATCTGTTCAGTTCCCCCAGACCCCCAGCCCCACCCGAGGTGTGGGGCAGGGAACTAGTTGTCCCTTTGGTGAATCTGATCTACTGTTCTCTGGGTGTGGGGTGTAGATGGTGCTGATGCTGATGCTGTGGACTGGCTGGGTTGTCCCGATAGGGATTGAGAAATATATCTTCTAGATCGCTACTGAGCTTCCCTTTTCACAGTACTTTGTCCAAAGGATGTTTCGCATTTGTTTGTTTATTTGTCTTTCTATCCTGTTTGGTGGTTCTGGGAGACAGGCTCTTCTGGTGTCCACTCGTACACGGATAGGTAGGAGATAAAATAAAAACCCAGGGAACTCACAGTAGTGGTTTTCTGCACATCCTGAGGGTCCTAGCCAGTCCATCTACTTCTTTCTACCTCTCTGATTGTCTGTTTCAGATTATGTTTATGATTGTCTGTTGAATTATTTCTACGATATTTAGTTGTATTTAGAAGAGAAGAGCAGGGAAATGGGAGCCTATACTATAATATTCTAGAACTTCTAGAAGTCCAGCGATTTTTATTTTGGGGGGTGTGTGCTGGTATTTGTTGATAGTTCTATGAATGGTCAAGGCTTTTGCTTTTACTGAAACCCTACTTTTCAGAGTGTTTCTCTACATCTATTGTTGAGTGTTAAGAACAAATTAAGAATTATTCTTTTGTTTAAATTGTGTGCCCTTAAATTGTGTAGGAGTCAGAAATGTCTTGTTTTAATCACTGCCTCTTTTTATTTACTCATTTGATTTATTTATCTTTAGGAAGTGGAGCAACAGCTGTGGTCCAAGCAGCATATTGTGCCCCTAAAAAGGAGAAAGTGGCAATCAAACGGATAAACCTTGAGAAATGTCAGACTAGCATGGATGAACTCCTGGTATGCACTTCTTATATTTCTTGTATATTCATGTTAGAGTGGGAAATAACTTGAAGTTTTTTACTTTTTTCAAGATAACCTTGTGATTTCTTCATTAATAAGTATTGTTTATTGTAAAATTCATGAAAGCCAAGTAACTAGAGAGGAAGAAAATTAGTTACAATTCTCTCATTCTGAGATTAACACTAAATGTGCTCTAAGTGCACATTTAGTCATCTTTGTATTTTTATGATGATAATATCATATACTTTTTCTTGTCTTTAAAAAATTTATCACAGAATTCTATGTCTATAAATATGAATATGGTTTTCAGTAGGTATGTACTGTTCTGTTGAATATTTCATCTAACCTGTTCTCTGGTATTGAACGATTTTTGTGTCCTCTTTATTGTTATAAACAGTGCTTGCTTACTTCTTTCTCTCTTTAAAATAGTGTCATGCAATTGTGATTCCTGGGTCAAATGGAGCATCCTTTAAAAGGCTTTGGCCTTCTAGGAACGAATCTGCATTCTGACCATTGATGCAGGATGAGAGATAGAATGACCCAGCAGCACTGGCTCCTCCAAGGGTCAGGGAGAAGAAAGGGGGCCCCAAGAATCTACAGCCGTATGAGATTTCTGTGGTGTTAAGAACCACCAACACAGGGATTGTTTTGCAGTTCTTTTATACTCCATGATACCAAGAGTAGTTTTAAGTATGTAGTAAGTATTCAGCAAGCAAAATAAGATAGTTTTCCCACATCATTTGATTTTTCAAATCCTTAACTTCTTTGGCTTAAAATGGAAATCTGTCTATCTGCTTCTGCTTTGTATACCTCATGAGGTTTTTCTTGAAGATCAAGTGATACAGTACTGGAAAACCATAAACCACCACTCAAATGTGAACTAATATTATTAAATTGTTAATAATTTCTCTAAGATCAGGCACAGTTATAGTAGAAAGGGCAGAAACTAGGACTGGGATGATTTGTCAGTCCAGAATTTTTTCCATTGTCCCAGATTGGGTTTAATTTGCAGTATAACTGTGATATAGAGATAATATAATTATATATTGAACTTTCAGCAGATGAGGCAGATTTATTTCTTCAGGAATTGGTAATGCATATGCAGAAGCTGAAGAATTGGGTTGCTAGAGTGATCTTGAGCCGTTTGGTGAGAGAACACATACTTGGAAGGAGATGCTGATTGAAACACTATGTGGTATACTTGGGTTTACAGCTGCCAGCAAGGACCTTAGAGCACCCCTTGGACACATGAACTGCAGTGATCATAAAAGATGCCTAAATTGTAAACTAATTCTTATTAAAGAAAAACAGTATTTTTAATCCATATATTAACACTGGAATTTGAGAAGTCTAATATGAATTCCTATCATTTGCTAGTTACTTTTCATAATCCATAGGATGGTATAAAGCAGAATGAAAGTCTTATTATTTACTACTTTATGACTAAAGCAACTAAGGCTCAAATTTTAAATAACTTGACTAGGTTCATATGACGGTAATAGCAAACATCTTTTCAGTATTAGGCGTTAAAGTATACTTTAACCTCATAAACATCTCTGAGATAGGTAGTAGCTCTACTCTGTAGATGAGGGAATTAAATCATAATAAGCAACAGAGTCTGGACTAAAAAACCAGGTTTTTATGACTCAAGTCTACTATTTTTTTTAACTTCATAAAATACTAATAAAATGATTAAATCTTAGTTCAAAAGTGTAAAGAGAATCTCTTCTCAAATATCATTTGACATTCTTGAAAGTAATATTTGTGTTATTACACTAGGGCTTTACTTTCAGAGGAATGCAAATTTGATACAGCTTAGTAAAAGGAAAGAAATTGGTTAGACCTTTATAAAATTTGTCCACATATTCCAGAAATGTTTACATTGCATATATAGTATTTGCAAATCAACAAATAATAAAGATGAGGGAAAGTGATTTAAAGTGACTTTAAAATAATTGGCTTTCTTAAAATAATTGGTACATATGCAAGTAGGATTCCACTCAACCCTGAACAAGCATCAGAAATACAAAGAATGCCTGATTTGTGGTATTTGTGGTAGTGTTAGGACTTGAGTTCTAAGTGGCTCTGTATCTAAAAGATACAAAGGCCTTCAATTAATTTTAAAAAAAATTATCAGCTCAGCGTACTCAACTTTTGATGTTGTGATTGTAAGATTTTTTTTCAAAACTGTCTTCATTATAATGCAGAAAGGATGCTCTGGGTTCTCCAGAGAGTACTGATGTAAACCAATTACAGGTGTGTATTGTGTGTGACAGTTACTAGTAAGGAGGCAGTATATTACTCCTTTCTCTTGTCAAAATGTTTTCTTGTCTGACAATCTTTGCAAAAAGCATGATCACAAAATCAGCTGTCAGATAGTACTACATTTATTTTCTCCAGAGATTTTACTCACAGACTCTAGTAAAGGCATAGAATGCAGATGATTGAGATTTTTCTCTCCTCTGATAAATGCTTGGACTAGATTCATTGGACAAACATCTGAGGGGACCATTAAGAGGCTTAAAATGTCTTTTCTTCTATCATAAAGCTCACAGTCTGGTTGAAGAGTTAAGGTTCTTGTCTGCTGTACAAGGCAGAGTGTGACAACACCTCGGAAAAGCTTGAATACTACGTTGAAGTACAAGATAGAAGCGAACTCCCGGTTATAAAGGTGGAGGCCTTTGTGGAGATGTTTGTGTCCTGGGCCCCCCGGGCTGGGAAGACTTTGAAGAGGCAGAGATGGAGACCCTGCTGGTCAGGGGTTTAAAATCAGCAAAGGATAGCATATTATCTAATAATGTTATGAATATGTTGGTAAAATATATATTATATATATTAATGTAACTGAGACATTTTCATAAAACAGTTCTTAATTATATTATGTGGAACGCACTCTTGATTTTTTATCCTATTTTTGTCTTTTTTTTTAATGTGATCCACTAAGTTTGTTTCATGACCCATATGAGTTGCATCTCACAGGTTGAGGCTCACTGGATGGCACAAAAAGATATTGAGACTAAATTCAGGGAATGACAATGGAAAGAAAGACACAAATTCTGTCAAAATTTTATAAATTGAAAAGTTGTTCTAGAATGAGCACTTCATGGTGGCACAGACTGTTCACTCTGAATGAATGAATGAATAAATTAACATTACTTAGGGAATGACTCAGTAGTGTGAAGTGAAGGAAAATCAACTATGTTGGAGTAATTAGAAAACCAGGGGGGATTGCAACAATATTTACAGTAGTTAGAACATGGATGCAACCTAGTGTTCATTAACAGATGAATGGATAAAGAAGCTGTGGTACATATATGCAGTGGAATATTACTCAGCCATGAAAAGGAATGCTTTTGAGTCAGTTCTAATGAGGTGGACGAACCTAGAGCCTGTTATACAGAGTGAAGTATGTCAGAGAAAGATAAATATCTTGTGTACTAACACATATACATGGAATCTAGAAAGGTGGCACTGAAAAATTTATTTGCAGGGCAGCAGTGGAGAAGGCAATGGCACCCCACTCCAGTACTTTTGCCTGGAAAATCCCATGCACGGAGGAGCCTGGTCGGCTGCAGTCCATGGGGTTGCACAGAGTCGGACATGACTGAGCGACTTCACTTTCACTTTTCACTTTCATNGGAGGGAGGTTCAAGAGTGAGGAGACATACATATACCTATGGCTGATTCTTGTTGATATTTGACAGAACAAAATTCTGTAAAGCAATTACCTTCAATTAAGAAATAAATAAATTAAAAAAAAAAAAGCCAGAGGGCAAAGAATAGAAATCAAGATGAATGAGATTTAAAAAGGAGTGAACAATGATCATTAAAACATGGCTTTAGAAAGCCTGAGGTGGAGCACTAAAAATTCCAGACAAAGATCTGGTACTGGCAGACATATAGGACTGTCAGGAAAGCATTTTCATGACTAGGAGTGGAAGCACTTAGGAGTGTTGAGGAAGCTGCTGGGAAATTTGAGTCAGAATGAGGCACGTGGGATCTTTGTTGCAGCATGCAGGCTTAATTACCCTGTGGCATATGGCATCTTAGTTCCCTGCCCAGGGATTGAACCCATGTCCCCAGCATTGGAAGACAGGTTCTTAACCACTGGACCACCAGGGAAGGCCTACCACAATTTCTTTATCTATTCATCTGTCAGTGGACATCTAGGTTGCTTCCATGTCCTGGCTGTTATAAATAGTGGTACAGTAAACGTTGGGGTATGTGTTGAATCCTAAATTCTTGAACACAGTTATAATTACCTGGGACTTAAGATACGGTCCCAGGTAATTAAACAATGAAAACCCATAAAAGCATATTTATTTTTCCTATTTTTAATGTCGGCCTTTCCTGTGACTCAATGGTAAAGAATCCTCCTTCAGTGCAGAAGAGGTGGGTTCCATCCCTGAGTTGGGAGGATCCCCTGGAGTAGGAAATGGCAACCCACTCAAGTTCTTCTTGGGAAATCCCATGGACAGAGGAGCCTGGTGGGCTATGGTCCATGGGGTCGCAAAGAATTGGACACAACCGAGCGCTTAAGCTGTATATTGTCACCCTGCTGATTTAACTTATCTGCAGAGTACATCATGAGAAATGCTGGGCTGGAAGAAGCACAAGCTGGAATCAAGATTGCCGGGAGAAATATCAATAACCTCAGATATGCAGATGACACCACCCTTATGGCAGAAAGTGAAGAGGAACTGAAAAGCCTCTTCATGAAAGTGAAAGAGNTTTTTTTTCATTCTTGACTCTCTCGTTGACTCCCCATCTAATGTGTCAGCAATCCTTTCAACTCTGCTTTAAAAATGAGGCCAGAAATTAATTGCTTTCCCAACTTCCTTGGCTACTACCTTTGTCCAAGCCAGTTATCCCTCTCTGGGATAGCCACACAGACACCATGATACTAGGATCTGTTCCCTAGCTGCCTCTGGGATTTCACCTATGACCTTTCTGCCCATCTCCCACTCTGCTCTAGCCACAATGCCTCCCTGCTTGTCTTCCAACCTACTGAGCATGCTCCTGCTTTAGAACCCTTACCCATGCAGCTCCTGATGTCTGAAATGTTTTCCCCAGATACTCACCTTTCCCTCTTTTCACCTAGGTGTCTGCTTAATGTGTTCCATGTCAGAGAGGCTTAGCACTCCATCCCCTCCATTATTCTCTATCTCTTACATTGTTTTACTGTCTTTATAGAATTTATCATTGCCTGATATTACATTATTCATGTATTCATTTCTCTGTTTATTATATATCTCTCCTCACTGAAAATATAAGCTGCCTAAAAACAGGCAGTTTGTCCCCCTCTCTTCTTGTTATTCTTCAACACCTAGAATAGTGCATGATAACTGAGGCATCGGAATATTCTTTATTCCTAAAGAAGATATCCACAATCCACTCTAGTATTCCTGCCTGGAGCATCTCATGGATGGAGGGTCCTGGCAGGCTATACAGTCCATAAGGTCTCATAGAGTCAGACATGACTGAAATGAATGAGCATGCACGCATGCCAAGAAGATATGATACATATGTACAACGGACTAGTATTCAGCCATAAAAAGAATGAAATATCATTTGAAATGATATGGATGCAACTAGAGGTTGTCACACTAAGTGAAGTCAGACAAAGACAAATGTATGATACCACTTACATGCGCAATCTAAAATATGACACAAATGAGCTCATCTGTGAATCAGAAACAGAATCATGGCTTAGATAACAGATTGGTTGTTGCCAAGGGGGAGAGGTTTGGGGAAGGGATGGAGTTTGGAGTTAGCAGATGTAAGCTTTTATATATCGAATGGATAAATGACTATGCCAAAGCCTTTGCTTGTGTGGATCACAGTAAACTGTGGAAAATTATGAGAGAGATGGGAATACCAGACCACCTAACCTGTCTCTTGAGAAATCTGTATGCAGGTCAGGAAGCAACNTTCCCTGTGCAACTCAGTATGTCTTTTCTGATTATCTATTGGATATATATTAGTGTGTATTGGTTAATGCAAGAGTCTTAATTTACCACTCTTGCTAACTTCTTTTTGATAAGCATTAGTTGGTTTTTGAAGCTTGTGAGTCTGTTTCTGTTTTGTATAGATTGATAGATTCCACCTGTAAGTGATACCTTATAATATATTTTTCTCTCTGATTTACTTCCCTGTGTATAACAACGTCTTGGTCCATCTATTCTTCTGCCAATGGCATTATTTCATTTTGGTTTTTGACTGAGGAGTATTCCAGTGTCTTGGATCCCACCTAGTTTTCCTTTGTCAGTCTCTGTACATGCTGGTTGATTGTCTGTCTTGGCTCTAGTAAATAGTGTTGCTCTGAAAATAGGGGTGCACAAGTCATTTCAAATTTTTATTTTCTTTGGTTTTGAGCCCAGAAGTGGGATTGTGGGATCATATGGTACCTGTGTGTTGAATTTGTGAGGAACCTCCACGCTATTTTCCATAGTGGCTATACACATTTACACCCCACCAAGAGTGTCGGAAGATTCCCTTTTGTCTCCAAGCTCTTTAGCATTTAATCTTTGTGGATCTTTCTGATGATGACCATTCTGACCGTGGTGTAGTGATTTCTCAGTGTTGTTTTGATTTGCATTGATTTGATAATTAGTCATGTGGAGTGTGTTTCCATGTAGTTTCTGATCTTATACAGTGCAAGTACAGTTTACCTGTTGACATTTGCTTCTTGAATATTGGCCCTGTTTTGAATTCTGTTTTTGTTGGTTCACCCCATGAGATTACCTGTGGTCAGGTGTTTTTTCCAGCCCCCCAGGTATTGTGGATAATCAGAGGTCATCAGCACTGGCTTTGAAGTTGTCGTTATGGGAAATGGCCAGCAGCAGCATTTTTTCCTGCTCAACTCTGGTTACTTAGGCAATCAGAGCCTGTAAGACCTGTAAGAAAGCCCTTCTCCTGGATTGTCACGCAAAGCAGAACGTTCCAGAAGAAATACCTTCCCCCTTACCTTTTATCCCCTGGACGTAGACCAGGTCCTTCAATGCCTTTCTGTGGAAGGTGATGTCATTTGTAGGTGGGGCAACCCATAAAGAAGGAGGCTGGAGGGGGGAATTTCACCACCAGGGATTTGGCACCCAGGGGACTTTTCAAAGCTGTTTCATCTAAGCGGTTCAGAATCCTTTGGGTACAGTATTCTTGGTTTCACTGCAGGACACTCCCCACCCCTGATCTGGTGATCCTGGACTTATGCAGAGGGCAGCAGGAAGTCCAGGTCCAACCAAGGGAGGCTCATTGTCTGGCACATCCTCTCAAGCTCCCTCAGATCCAGGACACTGCAGCATTGGGACCCAAGCCTACTCAGGCTCTGGGGATGTCACATCAACACTGGTCACCATCAGTTCAGTTCAGTCGCTCAGTCGTGTCCAACTCTTTGTGACCCCATGAACTGCAGCACACCCGGCCTCCCTGTTCATCATCATCTCTTGGAGTTCACTCAGACTCATGTCCATCGAGTCCGTGATGCCATCCAGCCATCTCATCCTCGGTCATCCCCTTCTCCTCCTGCCCCCAATCCTTCCCAGCATCAGAGTATTTTCCAATGAGTCAACTCTTCGCATGAAGTGGCCAAAGTACTGGATTTTCAGCTTCAGCATCATTCCTTCCAAAAAATCCCAGGGTTGATCTCCTTCAGAATGGACTGGTTGGATCTCCTTGCAGTCCAAGGGACTCTCAAGAGTCTTCTCCAACACCACAGATCAAAAGCATCAATTTTTCGTCGCTCAGCCTTCTTCACAGTCCAANTCCAAAGAAATCCCAGGGTTGATCTCCTTCAGAATGGACTGGTTGGATCTCCTTGCAGTCCAAGGGACTCTCAAGAGTCTTCTCCAACACCACAGTTCAAAAGCATCAATTCTTCGGCGCTCAGCCTTCTTCACAGTCCACCTCTCACATCCATACATGACCACAGGAAAAACCATAGCCTTGACTAGACGGACCTTAGTCGGCAAAGTAATGTCTCTGCTTTTGAATATGCTATCTAGGTTGGTCATAACTTTTCTTCCAAGGAGTAAGTGTCTTTTAATTTCAACAGCAACACTATTCCCTAAATTTCATTACCCTGCATATCACCCACACAATGTTTGCCAATCTGCACCCAGGTATTATTCCCTCAATGTTTTTCTTTAAAACCAATTTCAACTCATTAATTTTAGCCTCATCCTAAACCATAAAGCTCTGAAAAATCAAGTATATTTTTAGTCTAGTACACATTAACATAATAACTACAAAAATGTTTAAATGTCCATCCATGTATCACCTAGGATCCTATCATATACCACTACAAACCACAAAAGAGTAGAGCATAGCCCTTGTGCAGAGTGTTCCTGCTAAGCTACTTCAGTTGTGTCCGACTGTTTGCGACCCTATGGACTGTAGGCCGCCAGGCTCCTCTGTCCACAGGATTCTCCAGGCAAGAATACTGGAATGGGTTGCCATGTCCTCCTCCAGGAGATCTTCCCAACCCAGGGATTCAACCAGTGTCTCCTGCACCTCCTGCTTTGGCAGGCAGGTTCTTTACCACTAGCAACACCTGGGAAGCCCTCTACGAAAGATACAAAGGTATCAACTCAAATTTTAGTTGTCATTTGCATGGTATACAGTTGTTGCTGTATGATTCACATTTCACTAATTAGCTCATTCATTTACTATACTGACTCTTTCTTCTTTCTTGTCTCACTCTTGCTGATCCATCAATTCTATTCTGTGGAAACACTTTCCAAATAAACTACTCCATGTCGTAATGCATAATTCTGTTGCCTCTAACATAGCATCTCCAACAACAGACTGTAACTTTGAGGTAACGTTCTACTTTTCTGTCTCCCTGTTATACACTTCAGAGCAGGCACTAGGAATTTTACCATAGACTAGTCATTTAGTGGCTTCCCTGGTGGTTCAATGGTAAATAATCTGCCTGTAATGCAAGAGACGTGGGTTGGATTCCTTGGTTGGGATGATATCCTGGGGATGAGAATGGCAACCCACTCTAGTATTCTATGCTGGGAAATCCTGTGGACAGAGGAGCTTGATGGGCTACAGCCCGTGGGGCAGCAAAAGAGTCAGGCACAACTGAGTGATTAAACAACAACAAAGTCATTTAGTAAATGTTTGTTGAATGAATTGTTGGCTTAGTTTGCATTCATATTATATCCAACTCTTTGTGACCCCATGGACTGTAGCCACCAGGTTCCTCTGTCTGTGGAATTCTCCAGGCAAGAAAACTGGAGTGGGTTGCCATGCCCTCCTCCAGGTGGCTTAGTTTGGGCACTCCCAAAGGTAGATCTTGGGGACAATGATTTGAGTGCAGCTAGTTTATTTAGAAAGTGTTTCCGTGGAACAGAATTGATGGATCAGCAAGAGTGAGACAAGAAAGAAGAAAAAGTCGGTATAAGAGTCCATTGTTGAATTCACTGCTTATTCCTTAAGGACACCTGAGAAACATACAGCATGCCCCCAATCCTGGATAGCCATTGTGAGGTTGGAGTATTAATTCACCACTCCCATCCTGTATTGGTTGAGGGTTTCCCACAGCTTTTAATTTTCTACCCTCTTGGATTGTACTTCTGCAGAGAACAGAAAGGGATTCCCTAACTTGATGTAGAAAAGCAGAGTGTGCAGGCTTACATTTGGGGTAGAATGAAGAGAACATCTCCCTGGTGGGTCAGCCTTAAAGAATCTACCTGCAGTGCAGGAGATGAAGGAGTCATAGGTTTGATCCCTGGGTTGGGAAGTTCCTCTGGAGGAGGGCCTGACAACCCACTCCAGTATTCTTGCCTGGAGAATCCCACGGACAGAGGAGGCTGGTGGGCTACAGTCCATGGGGTCACAAAGAGTTGGACATGACTGAAGCGACTGAGCAGGCATGTATTTAGATAGCATGCATCTAAACTTGCAATAGAACCCTCATTACAGCTATGGCTAAAATCAAAGCATCCATGCTTTTCTATTTTGTTTCCAGAATATGACATGGCTGTTTTACAGGAAGGAAGTATTGATTAGCAAAGCCCTAAGCTCTGGGATCAGGCATCCCATTTCTAGTCCAAATTTTGCTAATAAATAATCTTAAGCAAGAGGAGAAGGGGATGACAGAGGATGAGATGGTTGGATGGCATCACCGATTCAATGGACATGAGTTTGAGTAAGCTCTGGGAGTTGATGATGGACAGGGAAGCCTGGCATGCTGCAGTCCACAGGGTCATAGTCAGACATGACTAAGCAATTGAACTGAGCTGAACTGAATCTTAAATACATCCTTCAAACCTAAATAGTGGGTAGAAATTGAGGGGTAATTTAAAAAATTTGTTTCAACCTCCATGGAACAGCAACAACAAAACACAGACTCTTCAACAAACAGGAATGAAATTTCACCCCATCCTTACCTTTCTCAGAGCAGTATTAATTTATGAAAAAAATCACAACAAACTGTGAGTTTAATAAAGAAAAAGTAGGAATACACAACAGAAAATAAGGGTGGCTCAACTGGTAAAGCATCCTCCTGCAATGCAGGAGACCCTGGTACGATTCCTGAGTCAAGAAGTTCCCCTGGAGAAGGGATAGGCTACCCACTCCAGTATTCTTGGATTTCCCGAGTGACTCAGATGGTGAAGAATCTGCTTGCAATGTGGTTTGATCTATGGGTTGGGAAGATACCCTGGAGGAGGGCATGGCAACCCACTCCAGTATTCTTCCCTGGAGAATCCCCCAGGGACAGAGAAACTTGGTAGGCTACAGTCCACGTGGTCAGAAAGAGTTGGACATGACTGAGTAACTAAGAACAGCACAGCAGGAAAGAAATCTGAAAAGTATTTATAAATGTCTAAAGAGAATTGCCAGGGTAGAGAAACAAAGCAATACTTTTGAAAGTAGAAGCGTACTGATGTGAAAGAAAAAAATAATAATAAGGAAAGCTTACAGTATAGAAAGAGCTTTCCTCATAGCTCAGTAGCTATGTAAAGAATGGCTGGTAAAGAATCTGCCTGCAATCCAGGAGACCTGGGTTCAATTGCTGGGTTGGGAAGATCCCCTGGAGAAGGAAATGGCAACCCACTCCGGTACTCTTACCTGGAGAATCCCATGGACAGAGGAGCCTGGCAGGCTACAGTCCATGGGCTGTAAGAGTCGGACACGACTTAGTGACTAGACAAAAAAAGGAATGATCCCAAATGGAATTTAGAGGACCCTTTAAAAGAGTTGAAAATAGAAGCTATTTCTTAAATCAATTAAAAAGAAAAAAATGGACTAACAGTGGTACAGAGGAGATATAGTTTGGTTCAGTGGACAATAACTGTGGGTTTACTTCGCATACATTGTCCTAGGGATTCAAAGTGAATAAAGATGTGGCTCCTGCCTTCAAGCAGACAGGAAAAAGAGTGAGTCTCTGAGAGGTTCAATACTTTGCTCTCTAATACATAGTCCTCTGGGACTCAATAGGACTCTCCCACACGGGATTACAGAGCACTTAAGCAAGCAACCAATTAAAGAAAATCTACAAGAGCTTTGCAATGAGAAATGATGCATCCATAATTCAGGTGCTTGGAGAATGTAAGGTATGTATACACATAAAGCAGAATTAGTACGATATTCAAAAAGTATCTTAATAGAAACAACAGTAAAAAAGAAAGTGCACTTTTTGTTTTTTATGTATTTGGTTGTGCTGGGTCTTAGTTGTGGCATGTGGAATCTTTTAGGTCTGGCCTGTGGAATCTTGTGCCCTAGCCGCAGATTGAATCCAGGCCCCCGTACTGGGAGCGCAGTCTTAGCCACTGGACAATCAGGGAAGTCCACAAAATGCACTTTTTATAACTAGGTAACTGCTATGGCTGAATTTCAACTTACAAATATAGAAGAAATGATGAATTTGAAAAGCATTCTTTTGACAACCATAGAAGTTATAATTGAGGCAAGAATCAACAATGAATGCTCAAACTAATTGGGAGAAATATGAAAAACAGAACCTCCCCACAAGTTACTAATGATGATAGATAAACCTGATAGATGGGCTTCCCTGGTGGAAGTAAAGCGTCTTCCTGCAGTGTGGGAGACCTGTGTTTGATCCCTGGGTTGGGAAGATCCCCTGGAGAAGGAAATGGCAACCCACTCCAGTACTCTTGCCTGGAAAATTCCATGGACTGAGGAGCCTGGTAGGCTACAGTCTGTGGAGTCGCAAAGAGTTGGACACGACTGAGCAACTTCACTTTCAAATTTGATATATACCACTTTATTATAGTGATTATAATTAATAATACTGCTAGTGGAATAAATAAACATCGCATGGTATTATTCACTGAAAGGGATATAACATCAGTTCTGTGGTATTCCTACCAACATCAGACAAACCTTGAGGGACATACAATAAAATAACACATCTATATCCTTCAAAACTGTCATGAAAGACAAGAAAAGCTGAAAAACTGTTATAGGTTAAAGGAAACTAAAATGACATGACACTTACTAACTGCAATTTGTGTTCTAGGACTGAATCCTGAAAAAAATAAAATTTCCCTCTTGCTACATAGCACATAAACAAGAACACTGGCTAAGTGGGAACAAATTCTGTGGATGAAGTATCATTGTTAATGTACTGATTTAGATAACTGTACTGTTATGAAGAAAATATCTTTGTTCTTAGGAAACACAGAGTGAAGAATTTAAGTGTAAAAATGGAGTCACTGTGGGTTAAGCAACTGTTTTTTCTTTAATAATGATAAAAGAACTCTTTTAGAGAATAATAATCAGAAGACCAAGGATCCAGGAAATTAATTCACTCAACAAAATGTACTTACTAGGTACCTACTATGTGTCAGGAGTTGTGGTCAGGGGTGGTAATACAATTAACAAGAGAGACACATTCCCTGTTATCACAGAGCTTTCAAAAAAGGAATGAGAGGAACTTCCCTGGCGATCCAGTGGTTAGGACTCTGCTTCCACTTTCCACTGCAGGGGACATGAGTTCAATCTTAGGGAACTAATATCACACTTGTGGCACTGTCTGGGGAAGGGTGGGGAAGAAGAGAGACAAGTCATTAGAATGTAGGGTGACTAGTAAAAGGGTGTGGGGCTAAGAGAGGGTCTCATCAGGACTAAAGTCATAAGAAGTCCTCCTGGTAGAGGTGCCTCCCAAGCTCAGACCTAAAGGGTCAACAGAAACAGACCAGGCAAAGCTTTGTGTGCTGCTCCACACAGAGCTTGGCTTTTCCATAAATATTTGTCTAATGAAACAATTAAGATGCCACTTCTCTGCATTTAGCTGTGGAAACACTGACAGATCTTCCAGGATCAATGCTAGGACGAGGACCTCAATTATTTATAGGAAAAGAGACACTATAAAACCAACAGGGCTTCAGATGGCTTACCATCTTCTGGATTACTGGGGGCTCCAAATTCAGACTTAAATTTAAGAAAGTGGGGAAAACTACTAGACCATTCAGGTATGACATAAATCAAATCCCTTATGACTACACAGTGGAAGTGAAAAACAGATTTTAGGGACTAGATCTGATAGAGTGCCTGATGAACTATGGATGGAGGTTCATGACATTGTACAGGAGACAGGGAACAAAACCATCTCCAAGAAAAAGAAATGCNTTCAGGTAAAGAGAAAATGAAATAAATTTGCCATGTAGTTTGCTCTTCCAATGATTAAAAAAAAAAATTACTAATATTCTTTCAGAATTTATTGTTGCTTTTTGTAATTTATATATTCTGAGATTTCTCTGGGAATGTTTAAGTTACGTTAATGTTTTTAAGCTACTAAATTAAATTCCTAAACTGTATTGTTATATTGACATTCCTAGAATATAAGAATAGGTATGTATTTCTTAAAATTACCGATTTCTTCCTGTAGGTAATAGAAGTAGAACATGACCCCAGTGCTCCTGATTCCTTGGAATATGATGCTGAATGGCTCACTGTTCTCAGGGCTACTGATGATCTTATTAATGTGACTGAGCGCCTGTGGAATATGCCTGAGAATAATGGCCTGCATACAAGGTAGGTCTGGCCTTATTTAGGATTTGCTGTCTCCAACGTATGCACAGTTTTTGTCCCCTCCACCTTGTTATAATTTTTTTAATCAAAGGAGTTATTGTTAAACGACTGTTAGAACAATTCAGAGTTTACCGACTGGTATGAAAACTGCACGTTTTCCGTCTAAGAAATCCAAGAAAATGGACTGCTGAGCACCAGCTCTAATAAGTGTCTAAGTGCATCAAACTGTAAGATGGTAGAGATTTGGTTTGCACATTAAAATAATTTGTTATAGGGCGTGAGTTAAGGTCAGCTTTTTCTAAAAATTTTTTTAATTTCAAAAATGGCCCTTTGCTAATAAGTTAACTGAAATTTTATTAATTTTGAAATATGGTTATTTTTTTAATTCTTTCACCTGCAGTCCATAGTTAGATCTCATTATTTATTGCTGAGATCGATAAAATGTAAAAAGCTATTGTTTTGGATTTTTTAGATGGGATTACAGTGCAACGAAAGAAGCTATTAACGAAGTACTGGAAAAATTGAATCATGACCTCAAAGTTCCAGATAACTTTAGTATAACAGCTGCTTGTTATGACCCTGGTAAGCCGCAGACACAGATGCAGTTGGTTCATAGGATCAATCCTCAGACGACTGAATTTTGTGCCCAACTTGGCATCACAGACATTAACGTCAGGCTTCAGAAGGCCAAGGAAGACCAGCACTTGTGCGGTGACAATGAAGGGCAAGATGACGTGGAGGATAATGACTCTGGAGAAGACCCTAGTGAATATAACACAGACACATCTGCCCTGTCCTCTATTAATCCAGATGAGATCATGTTAGATGAAGAAGAGGAGTATGATGATAGTATTGTAAGCACAAACAGTGACATGAATACACCGTCTATAGAACCATCTTGTGATCAAGCTTCTGACTTTTCTGCAAGCTTCTCTGACGTCAGGATCTTGCCAAGTTCCATGACTGTATCTTCTGATGATACATCGGGTTCCCCAGTGTGCAAGGAGGGGAATTCTGGTGACCCTGTGGACGTGGGGGATGGAAAGGACTTAACCACGGTGCCATTGAAGAGGCTGAGTGATGAACATGAACCTGAACAAAGAAAGAAAATCAAGAGAAGGAATCAAGCCATCTACACTGCAGTGGATGATAGTGAAACAGCCTGAGACAGTTTACTTGTCTTAGTATTATATGTAGATACATGATTTTTAAGACTATATTTTTAGAATTGGATCTTTGACTCAAGACTTAAGTTTGTAATAATGAAGTTGCATAAGAAGATTTTAGTTAGGTATCGACTTTATCTTTAGAACTTTGTATATTTCAGATGAAAAAGATATTAAAATTTCATATATTTACTTGATTGAGTACCCCTTTTTCTGAGAACTTATTCACTCTAACTTTTTTTGAGCAAGCACTTACTGAACACATACTTTGTACCAGGTACTAGTCTATAAGATGGCACTACAAGGATGAGTAAGACAAGGATTCTTGCCTTCAGAGAGTTACTACCACTATACGTATTTTGGTGTATAAAATATGGCATATTTATATATTCTTTTACAGAGTTAAGTCATTATTGTATCTATACTTATATGTGCTCTCTTTTCATTTGTTATAAATATTTTCTCTAGTCAGCTCTTCAGTTCAATTCAGGCACTCAGTCATGTCTGACTCTTTGCGACCCCATGGACTGCAGCACGCCAGGCCTCCCTCTCCATCACCAACTCCCAGAGTTCACTCAGACTCATGTCCATCGAGTCAGTGATGCCATCCAGCCATCTCATCCTCTGTCGTCCCGTTCTCTTCCTGCCTTCAATCTTTCCCAGCATCAGGGTCTTTTCAAATGAGTCAGTTCTTCACATCAGGTGGCCAAAGTACTGGAGTTTCAGCTTCAACATCAGTCCTACCAATGAACACTCAGGACCGATTTTGCTTAAGGATGGACTGGTTGGATCTTCTTGCAGTCCAAGGGACTCTCAAGAGTCTTTTCCAACACCACAGTTCGAAAGCATCAATTCATTAGCACTCAGCTTTCTTTATAGTCCAACTCTCACATCCATACATGACTACTGGAAAAACCATAGCTTTGACTAGATGGACTTTTGTTGGCAAAGTAATGTGTCTGCTTTTTAATATGCTGTCTAGGTTGGTCATAACTTTTCTTCCAAAGAGTAAGCGTCTTTTAATTTCATGGCTGCAGTCACCATCTGCAGTGATTTTGGAGCCCCCCCAAAATAAAGTCTTCCACTGTTTCCACGTTAATGTCTGTCAAATATAGTTGAAACTGAAGAGGGTAGATAAGATTTCAGGAAATAAGTACTCAACATTGGCAAATATAAAATTGTATACTTATTTAACCTGTTGACATTTGCATATTATATTTAACTTTAGCTTTAATTTTAATGTAACTAAGCTCATGTGCTACAACTATTGAGCTTATGCTTTAGAGCCTGGGAGCCGCAACTACTGAAGCCTGTGTGTCCTAGAGCCCATGCTCTGCAACAAGAGAAGCCACCACAATGAGAAGCCCTTGCACTTTAACTATAGAGTAGTTCCCACTCTCGACAACTAGAGAAAAAAGCCTGCCCAACAAAGATCTCACAGCCAAAAATAAAATTATTGAGAAAAAATTTTTGTAATAACCTGTAAAGGAATTTTAAATAGAATATATATATGTATGTACATACATGAAATGAAATGAAAATCACTCAGTTGTGTTTGACTCTTTGCGACCCCATGGACTATACAGTCAATGGAATTCTCCAGGCCAGAATACTGGAGTTGATAACCTTTCCCTTCTCCAGGGGATCTTCCCAACCCAGGGATCAAACTCAGGTCTCCTGCATTGCAGATGGATTCTTTACCAGCTGAACCAGTTGGTTCAGTTTTGCATATATATATATATATANGCTTCCCTGTCCTTCACCACCTCCCAGAGTTTGGTCAAACTCATGTGCATTGAGTCAATGATGCCACACAACCATCTCATCCTCTGTTGCTCCTCCTCCTCATGGTTTCAATCTTTCCCAACATCAGGGTCTTTTCCAATGAGTCGGCTATTCGCATCAGGTGGCCAAAGTATTGGAGCTTCAGCTTCAGCATCAGTCCTTCCAATAAATATTCAGGGTTGATTTCCTATAGGGTTTACTAGTTTGATCTTGCTGTCCAAGGGACTCGTGTGTGTGAGTGTGTACAGTACGACTCTCAAGTCCTCCTACCCTCTCCTTCCTGAGATTCATCTTTTTATCAGAACTGTTCTACAACCAGGCTTTGAACTTCCAGACTTCTCCATCTTTGCACTGGCTGCCTTCTCTGCCCATCCCACAACACCCCATCATGTGGTAAACCCCTCCCCAGCTCTCAGATCCAGTGGAACTGTGCCCTCCTCTGTGAAGTCCTTTGGATCCCACCCCCCACCCCCCAAGTAGTTCCAAAGGAGAACCCACTGTGCCCTCCCCGGTGAGGTGTTATTAAAAACAACCGTTGTGAGCAACCAGCTCATGCCCGTCACTTGGCACAATTTGTCCTTAACTGGCACGCGTTCCCTGCAAGCATTAGTAGGGCCACTTTACAGACAAGGAAAGTGAGGCTCAGAGAGGGGAAGGGACCTGCTCAGATCCCTCAGCCAGCAAGTGAGGTGGAAACTGGACTCCGCCTGGTTTTGCTTGAATCCCAGGCCCAGTGTCTATCCTAGTGGCCAAACTGCCTGCCTGGCTTTCTAGCTGGACACTAAGATCTCTGAAGGCAGAGACCCTGATTCATAATGTTTGCAAACATCAGAGCTCAAAAAATATTGATGGATGAATAGACAAACGAATGGATGCGTGGATTGCTAGAGTCTCCCACTTGAATGCAAGACCATTGTACACGTGTAGATTTCACACCAGACCAAAGGTAACACTCTAGTCCTTATATCCCCAAGACTGGGAAGAAGATTCAGAAGGGCGGTATGTTAGGGTGAGAGCTGAGCTGCTGTATCAAAGATAGCCCAAAAGATAATTGTTCAAATAAAATACGATTTGGATTCTCTTGCATGTGTGAATCCAGACATATAGGCAGCTCTATTCCAAGAGGTGCCATTTTACGTGTCACCTGTCTGGAAAACAGTCTGACTGGTCCTTAAAAGTAAAACCTACAGTAACATGTGGACCCAGCAACTCCACTCCAAGTGCTGTATTGAAGAGAATGGGTAATACAGGTTCCCAGAAAACTCATATGGAATGTTCACAGTAGCATTATTCATAACAGCCCCAAAGTGGAAACACCCCAAATGTCCATCAGCTGATGAATGATAGGGCTTCTCTGGTGGCTCAGTGGTAGAGAATCCGCTTGCCAATGCAGGACATGTGGGTTCTATCCTTGGTCTGGAAGGATCCCACATGTCTCAGGGCAACTAAGTCCACACATCACAGCTACTGAGCCTGTGCTCTAGAACCTGGGAGCTGCTAACACTGCGCCCCCGTGCCACAGCTACTGAAGCCTGGCCACCCTAGAGTCTGTGTCCTGCAACAAGAGAAGCCACTGTGATGAGAAGACTGCTCACCACAACTAGAGAAAAGCTTGCGCAGAAACGAAGACCCAGTCAATGAGGAAATGAAGCTATTTTTAAAAGTTGAGGAATGGATAAACAAAGCTTAGTGTATGCGTGCAATGAAAATATTATTCAGCCATAAAAAGGAATGAAGTACTGATACGGCACGGATAAAACTTGAAAACATTACGCTAAGTGAAAGAAGCCACTCATAAAGGAACATGTACTCGATAATTCTCTTTATATGAGATGTCCATAACAGGCAAATTCATTGAGACAGAATTCACAGTCATCAGAGCCTGGAGGAGGGAAGTAAAGGAGAGTGACTATTAATGAGGAAAAGGTCTCTTTGGGGGTGGTGGAAATGTTCTGGAATCAGTAGTAAAACCACTAAATTGTCTGCTGAAAATGTTTTTTATTTTACAAAATAAAAAGAAGTCATCCTATCAAGACACAGGCTAATGGGTCAGCTGTGCCCTTCTCAACCCATGGCTTCCAAGGTTGCTATACGTTTCCCTGGACACACCTTGACAGGCTGGCGAATGTGGTCAAGCTGAGCAGCCAGCCATGTGCCTAGAAAGAGGAGGATAGATTCTGACAGGACTAGGCGAGATAAGAATCTTTGCCCCCAATGGTCAATTAAACAATAATCAGCTCTCGTCTAGTTATTTACTCTGCATTGCAGGCAGATTCTTCACCATCTGAGCCACCAAGGAAGCCCATTTACTCTGCAGATATTCACAGTAACCACTAGCATACAGCGCCAGGCCCTGATTTAGGTACCCTGTGTGCATCAGCTCATTTAATTACATTAAACCTTTATGACATATTTATTACACCTACTTAAAGGTGGGGGAAGCTGAGGCACAGAGCATCAAATAATCTGCCCACGCACCTTTTATGGAGCAGGGTCAGGAGTCGAACCCAGAACCACGACCACAGAGCTGTTTCTTGCTCAGTATCCAGAAATGGTGAGACAGGGAGCGCAGCCTGGTAGGATTCACGGGTGTTGGCCATTCGTACTCCTGCTCTCCTGGTCACTTTGCTCCGCTCTCACTGGGTGAACCTAAGGCACAGATACTTAAGAGCTCAGCGAACCCCTTCAGTGAGCAACAGCTTGCTCCATGCTCTTAACCTTTGGCGGCATCAGCC
The DNA here is from genome assembly GCA_006410875.1 of Neotragus pygmaeus. Lineage (NCBI taxonomy): Eukaryota > Metazoa > Chordata > Mammalia > Artiodactyla > Bovidae > Neotragus > Neotragus pygmaeus. Next base: position 119,665 of record SJYV01029340.1, read on the forward strand.
TCATCTGCAGATCCTTTGAAGGCCTGTCTTTCAGCAGGCTNAGTCCCTTGGACTGCAAGGAGATCCAACCAATCCATTCTGAAGGAGATCAGCCCTGGGATTTCTTTGGAAGGAATCATGCTAAAGCTGAAACTCCAGCACTTTGGCCACCTCATGTGAAGAGTTGACTCATTGGAAAAGACTCTGATGCTGGGAAGGATTGGGGGCAGGAGAAGAAGGGGACGACCGAGGATGAGATGGCTGGATGGCATCACTGACTTGATGAACATGAGTCTGAGTGAACTCCGGGAGTTGGTGATGGACAGGGAGGCCTGGTGTGCTGAGATTCATGGGGTTGCAAAGAGTCAGACACGACTGAGCGACTGAACTGAACTGAACTGAAGATACAGCATGACTGATACAAAGATAGTTCAGTATTAGGAAGTCTGTTCATAGAATTTACACAGTAATATTAGTAGATCTAAGGACAAATATGATCATGGATGATGAAAAGGCCTTTGACAAAGGTGAACACTCTGATTTTTTAAAAAGTAAAATCTAGCATCTTGTTTAACAGGGAAATACTATAAGCATTCCCATCAAAGGAAAGTAAGAACAAAATCAAGGAATAAGATACCTACTATCTGCATTACATTTTAATATTGGTGAAAAGATCAAAACAATCAGATAAAACAATGAGGGAAATCAGAATTGCAAAGGCAAAAACATCTTTATATGGATGACCTGAATCTTTCCATGGAATAGCAAAACATCAGAATATCAAAACTAAACCTAATATATCAATATCACTAAAGTAATATGTAAATCAGTACAGCAAAGTAATAAGGTAAAATTAACATGCAAATCAACGGTTTTCACATATGAAATTACTAATGAGTGGCATGGTATAAGCAAAACAATAAAAAGAAATACTTAATGAGAAATGTGCAAAGCCTACAATGAAACCCTTAAAGTGTACCCCCAAAATGCAAAAGTTGACTTGAATACAAAACCATCTCTTATTCTTGGATAGATAAACTCAACACTATAAAGATGCCAATTCTCAATACACAAATTTAGCATTAGTTAGAAATCAATACATGCTTTTTTGTTTGCTTTTCTGGAGCTAGACTAGTTGAATTTAAAGTGTATATGGATAAGTAAGTTAAAATAGCAAAATCCCACCGCTCAAAGAGTAATGGACTTATCCTGGCCATATCGGTTATTAAAACATACCATAAAGCCTCTATAGTAATTAAACAACACAGTACTATTCCCTTAGTGAACAGGCCAGTGGAACAGAAAGACAGAAATAGGCCCAAACATATATGAGTTTAATATATTATTCAAGTGGCATCTCAAATCAGTGAGGAAAAAGATGACATTTTAAATAAATAAGATTGGATCTCTGGATATCCACTTGGAAAGAAACATTTTTTTTTAATATAGCAAAATTCAATCCAAAAATATGATAGATAAATGTAAAGAATCAAACCATAAAAATATCAGATGAAAACATGGGTACATTTTCTTATAGTCTGGAACTGAGGAAAACCTTTGTAACTCTGTCTCTGAATCTAGAAACAAAGACTGACACATGTGACTATATACAAAAATAGATACCCCATGGACTGCAGCCCACCAGGCTCCTCCATCCATGGGCTTTTCCAGGCAAGAGTACTGGAGTGGGGTGCCATTGCCTTCTCCATAATCAACTATACTCCAATGTAAAATAAAAAGTTTAAAAAATCTGTTTCACTAATAAAAGTTTGAGAGAGTAGTACAAAAAATATGGAACACAAAAACATGTACACAGATGGTAATAGCAACATTATTCATGATAGCTAGAAGTAGAGATCACCCAAATCTCCATCAACTGATGAATGAATACAGAAAGTACATATCGACACAATGGAATATTATTCACCAATAAAGAGGAATGAAGTACTGACATATGCTACAACATGGGTGAAACTTGAAAACATTGTGATAAATGAAAGAAACCAGATACAAAAAGAATTGTTTGTTAATTGATTTCCATTTATATGAGATGTCCTCAATAGACAAATCCATAGAAACAGAAAGTAGATGATTGGTTGCCTAGTACTTGGGGCAGAGAAGGCAATGGCAACCTACTCCAGTACTCTTGCCTGGAAAATCCCATGGATGGAGGAGTCTGGTAGGCTGCGGTCCATGGGGTCGCTAAGAGTCAGACATGACTGAGCAACTTCACTTTCACTTTTCACTTTCATGCATTAGAGAAGGAAATGGCAACCCACTCCAGTGTTCCTGCCTCGAGAATCCCAGGGACGGGGGAGCCTGGTGGCTGCCGTCAATGGGGTTGCACAGAGTCGGACATGACTGAAGCGACTTAGCAGCAGCAGCAGTACTTGGGGAATGGAGTCTGTAATAATGAGGAATAACTGCTAATGGATATATGATTTCTTTCTGGGGTGACAGAAGTGTTCTAAAATTAGATTATGGTAACAGTTACACAACTCTGTGAGTATACTGTGAATATAGAAATGATTGAATTGTACACTAAAAAAAGGGAGATTCATGAACTGATACAGAGTAAATTTTAGGTTATATTAAGTTACAAAAAAATCAATGTAGAGAGCAGTGTATATTTTCTGTATGAGAAGGAAATTTTCACTCCCTTGCTTACTTGTTTCTCTTTTAGGTTTAAATTTGTAAAACATTTACATGTCTCAAGAGTCAAAACATTTTTTTAAAAATTGAAATGTAGTTGATTTACAATATTGTGTTAGTTTCAGGTATATAGCAAAGTGATTTGTATATATATATATATTTTCAGATTATTTTTCATTGTAGGTTACTATAAGATACTGAATATAGTTTCCTGTGCTATACAGTAAATCCTTGTTATTTATTTTACATATAGTCGTATGTAACTGTTAATCCTATACTCTTAACGTATCCCTCCTCCTCCTTCCTTTTCCCTTTGGTAAACATAAATTTGTTTTCTGTATCTGTGAGTTTGTTTCTGTTTTGTCAATAAATTACTTTGTATTATTTTTTAGATTCTGCCTATAGCATTTGTCATTCTCTGTCCGACTTATTTCACTTGGTATAATATTCTCTAGGTCCATCCGCTTATTGCAAATGGCAGTATTTCATTCTTTTTCTCTGGAACAGTTTCTCAGAATTGCTCTTTTCTTAACCTAGTGTTTCAGCTTTCCTTTCATCTTCTAATCCCAACCCCCTATTTGATCTTCTTCCACTAAATTCTCCACTTATTTAATTTAGTCAGTATGAGGTTTGGTGCTTGCAATGCAAATATCCTGACTGATACATATGCTCTTGGATGTTAATGGGGTTCTAATTGGAATAGGCAAAGAAAAAGCAAAATAAGAAAAGTCAGGCCATCTATTATGCATTTCTTTATCAACTTATGCCATTTATTTATTAAAGAAATATTTATTGAGATAAATATGTCCCACTCACTACACTTGGTTATAACTCCAGCTTTCATAGAGCTCAAAGTACAATGAGGGAATTTAACATTAATTAAATAATCACATCAATACCTGAGTTCCAACTATGACAGGGTGACAAATTAGAGGAACATGGTACCATAAGAGCAAATCAAAAGGACAGATATATTCACAGTATAATATAAATGACCGGGATCTTGGTTCAAGCTAAAAAATAAGGAAGGTTGTATAACATGGGAAATGTAGCCAATATTTTATAATGACTGTAAATGGAAAGTAACCTTTACAAATTATATAAAAATAAAAAAGGTGTTGCCATATAACAAAAGATAAGCAAATGAATGTATATTTATGCTTTAAGTAGATATAAAATAATAGATGTATCTTTTAAAAAAGAAAAAATATATGAACTTTTGAAAGGAAACATCATTATTTTCAGACAGAAAGGAAAAAAGCAAAATAAAAAGATTTATAGAAGTGAACAAGATCAATGAAATTTGCTAGTTCAAAGAAAACTTTAAAAATCATAGCATTTAAAAAACTTGTTTTGGCCATGTGGCATGTGGGATCCCACTTCTCCAGCTTCTACAGCATTGGGAGCACAGAGTCTTAACCACCAGACCGCCAGTATTTATTTTCTAAAACAGCAATAATCAGTAAGCAAAAGTGATGCATAGATATAACAGCACAGCAACAAGAAGAGTGAAAATACTTATGAGAAATAGTTTATCAAAATTGCACAAGGCTTCAGTGGGAAAAACTGAAAACTGCTTTAAAGTAAATAATTTAAGATTTAAATGAATGAGAGAATGGTCTAGGATTCAAGATGTGATAGCTTAACATTGTAAAGATGTCAATTTTTGCTGTATCAACAGCTACCAATTATCCCAAACCACTGGGAGAAAATATTGACTCCATCCTAGGAATTTAACAAATGCTGGCAAATTAAATTTTAATATAAATTATTGTACTGAAATTATAAAGAAGATTCAGAATCAGCTCCTAACAGTATATAAAACTATGGTAACAAGAAAGACTGCTGTGAATTATTGATGTGGCCATTTTTATTTTTAATGTATAAAACGTGAAGAGGAAAGGTTCAGTTCAGTCCAGTTCAGTCATTCAGTTGTATCCGACTCTCTGCGACCCCATGGACTGCAGCATGCTAGGCTTCTCTGTCCATCGCCAACTCCTGGAGCTTACTCAAACTCATGTCCATTGAGTCGGTGATGCCATCCAACCATCTCATCCTCTGTCGTCCCCTTCTCCTCCCACCTTCAATCTTTCCCAGCATCAGGGTCTTTTCAAATTAGTTGGTTCTTCGCATCAGGTGGCCAAAGTATTGGAGTTTCAGCTTCAATATCAGTCCTTCGAAAGAATATTCAGGACTCATTTCCTGTTGGATTGACAGGTTGGATTTCCTTGCAGTCCAAGTGATACTCAAGAGTCTTCTCCAACACCACAGTTCAAAAGCATCAATTCATTGGCACTCAGCTTTTTTTAAAGTCCAACTCTCACATCCGTACATGACTACTGGAAAAATCATAGCTTTGATTAGATGGACCTTTGTTGGCAAAGTAATGTCTCTGCTTTTTAATATGCTGTCTAGACTGGTCATAACTTTTCTTCCAAGGAGCAAGCATCTTTTAATTTCATGGCTGCAGTCACCATCTGTAGTGATTTTGGAGCCCCCTCAAAATAGAGTCTGTCACTGTTTCGATTGTTTCCCCATCTATTTGCCATGAAGTCATGAGGCAAGATGCCATGATCTTAGTTTTCTGAATGTTGAATTTTAAGCCAGCTTTTCCACTCTCCTCTTTCACTTTCATCAAGAGGCTCTTTAGTTCCTCTTCACTTTCTGCCATAAGGGTAGTGTCATCTGCATATCTGAGGTTATTGATATTTCTCCTGGCAATCTTGCTTGCAGCTTATGCTTCATCCAGTTCAACATTTTGCTGATGTACTCTGCATATAAGTTAAATAAGCAGGGTGACACTATACAGCCTTGACGTAGTCCTTTCCCAATTTGGAACCAGTCTGTTGAGGCAAGGGTAGGGAAGAATATCAAAGGATTCCAAAGCACTTCAGTTTCTTTCTTTTGTCCACTTTGGACTTGCCTACCTATTGACTTACTGAATCCAAGATAGGAAGTCCCTGATGATTTCCCAAGTTCTTCACTAGTAGTTGTATCAAACTTTTGAACCCTCATCATAAAATCTGTTCGTCACTCTGTTGGGATACTCAATTGCTCTTACTCAAACTTTTTTTGGGGGGGAATTGCTTGTATATTCATATAGAACTGAATCCCAATAGTACTAGGTGTATATGATGAAAAATCTCTTTGTATCTCTATTTCCGAGTCACTTGATTGCTTTGTTTTCTTTTAAGAATGATAGTGGTTCTCTTTTTTATTGTGTTTTTTAAATCACTTAAAGTGTATATCTTGGAGATGATTCCATGTCTATATATAAAATGTTTTCCTTGTTTTTTTATAGAAGCTCATTATTCCGTTTTATGTGTGTGTGCTCAGTCATGTCTGACTCTGTGACACCATGGACTGTAGCCTACCAGGCTCCTCTGTCCATGGGATTTCTCAGGCAAGAATACTAAAGTGGTTTGCCATTTCCTCCTCCAATTCCATTGTATGCTGCTGCTGCTGCTGCTAAGTCGCTTCAGTCGTGTCCGACTCTGTGCGACCCCGTAGACGGCAGCCCACCAGGCTCCCCTGTCCCTGGGATTCTCCAGGCAAGAACACTGAAGTGGGTTGCCATTTCCTTCTCCAATGCATGAAAGTGAAAAGTGAAAGTGAAGTCGCTCAGTCGTGTCCGACTCTTCGTGACC
>SJYV01029340.1:127012-148053 GCA_006410875.1 Neotragus pygmaeus
AAGTGGTTTGCCATTTCCTCCTCCAATTCCATTGTATGCTGCTGCTGCTGCTGCTAAGTCGCTTCAGTCGTGTCCGACTCTGTGCGACCCCGTAGACGGCAGCCCACCAGGCTCCCCTGTCCCTGGGATTCTCCAGGCAAGAACACTGAAGTGGGTTGCCATTTCCTTCTCCAATGCATGAAAGTGAAAAGTGAAAGTGAAGTCGCTCAGTCGTGTCCGACTCTTCGTGACCCTATGGATGCATCTAAATTTTCGAAAGTGTTTTGCTCAGTCGTGTCTGACTCTTTGCGACCCCATGGACTCTAGCCCGTCAGGCTCCTCTGTCCATGGAATTCTCCGGGAAAGAATACTGGAGTGGATTGCCAACTCCTTCTCCAGGGGATCTTCCCAACCCAGGGATAGAGCCCTGGTCTCCTGCATTGCAGGCAGATTCTTTACTGTCTGAGCCACCATGTCATTTGATGGACATTAAGTTTTTCACAACCCTTTGAACATAAACTCAACAAAAATGAAAACATGTCATTTCTCTCAAGTGCACCTAGATCTCTAGGACAAATTCCTGGAAATAGAATTCCTGGACATATATTGGTAAGTAGAGCTTGACTGTCCTCTGCTGAAGCTATACAGATTTATGCTCCCAGCAATTTGTAAGTGACTGTTTCTCCACACCTTTCCCAATACCTTATGTTATTAAACTTAATAGGCATTGAGAGATTAAAAATGGTATCTCAGGGTAGCTTTTAATTATCTTATGAGTAAGACTGTCTTCATATATTGCAATCTATTTGGATTTCTCTTACTGTAGACTTCCTGGTCATAGTTTTTCCCTAATTTTCTACTGAATTGAAGTTTAATTTCTTACTTATTTATAAAATTTATATATAAAGGCAATTTTTAACTTTACTATTTGATTATCTCTGACTTACTNTCTCTTACTGTAGACTTCCTGGTCATAGTTTTTCCCTAATTTTCTACTGAATTGAAGTTTAATTTCTTATTTATAAAATTTATATATAAAGGCAATTTTTAACTTTACTATTTGATTATCTCTGACTTACTATTAAGGAGTTTGTAATCACTGTAGGGTCTGTAGGTCTTTTTATAAAATAAAATTATAAAATCAAATAAAACACAAAATCAGAATACCTCATAAGACAATGTGTTGTTACTGAATTATTGTTAGGTGAACACCCTTGTAAGTATAATCCAGGACACTCAGGTGACTAGAACCTTGCCATTTACCCCAGAAGCTCCATTCCATTGCTCCATTCTGATCTCAATACTCTTCCTTCTTCTAAAAGTATCCATTAGCCTGTCTTTTATAGTAATCACTCTCTTGTGTTTCTTTGTAGTTTTTCATCTGTGACCAATCCTAGATACTACAGTTTTGTCCATTCAAAAATTATGTGTTTAAGAGGCTTTCAATCTTCAGGACTTCAGTCTATTTTTTCTTTTATTTACAATATTTCAGATGACAAATCTATGACTTTGATGTGTAGTTTCCCACAGTGTGGGTTTGGTTTTTGGTGCAGTTCAACATACTCCCCTATCTGTTTTTCCCGCAAATTGGCAGCTGAAGCCAGATGCTTTATCAGACTTAGGGGAAATTCCTTTGAAAAGACCATAGGTGGTGCTGTGTTCCTTCATCAGTAGGTACACATGTCTGGTTTTCACTCTTTTTGTGATGTTAGCAGTGTTTCATGCCCAATGTGTAGATCTAGTCATTTATTGGGTGTTGAAAAATAGTGATATTCTAATTCAATAATGTATTTTTCATTTATTAGTTGGAATATCTTTTATAACAATGCTATCTGTATAGCCAATAGCCAACAGTGCAATTTTATATGGAAATAGGATGAATATTTGATTCTTTCTCTTACAAGTCTCCACATAGTGAATAGATTCTCTTTCACAATCTAAAGTAGAAGCAGAAACAGTGATAGGCTTTATTTTCTTGGCTCCAAAATCACTGCAGACAGTGACTGCAGCCATGAAATTAAAAAACACTTGCTCCTTGGAAGGAAAGCCATGACAAACCTGGACAGTGTATTAAAAAGCAGAGACATCACTTTACTGCCAAAGGACTGTATAGTCAAAGCTATTTCCACTAGTCATATATGAATGTGAGAGCTGGACCATAGAAAAGACTGAATGCCTTTTCTATGAAAGAATTGATGCTTTCAAATTGAGGTGCTAGAGAAGACTCTTGAGAGTCCCTTAGTCTGCAAGGAGATCAAACCAGTCAATCCTAAAGGAATTAACTCTGAATATTCATTGGCAGGACTGATGCTGAAGTTGAAACTCTGATACTTTGGCCACCTGATGGGAAGAGCCGACTCATTGGAAAAGACCCTAATGCTGCAAATGATTGAGGGCAGAAAAAGAAGAGGGACACAGAGAATTAAATGGTTAGAGGGCATCACTGACTCAATGGACATGAGTTTGAGCAAACTCTGGGAGATAGTAAAGTACAGGGTCCAGGTGCTACAGTCCGTGGATCCGCAAAGAGTTGGACATGACTCAGAGATGAACAACAACAACACAATCCAAAACTGGTCAATAAGTTTTTAAAACCTATGGGTTAAAACATATTGAGTTTCAATCAGTTTCATTTATGCCCTGTAAATCGAAGAGTATCCTACTTCTGTTAGTAGAAACCCCTATCACCGAATCATCTTGCATGACTCCTTCCTTGCTATCTGGTATGAAAATATATTTCAGACTTACCTTATACGTTTTTCTGCCTCAGGCATGGAATGAATCATTTCCCCCAAAAAGTCCTTGTTTCTCTTGGTGAGACATTATATTTCAAGACCATAATCTGAGTATAAAGATAGTTACTTACAATTGAATTGGTCATTGTTTCTAGGTCTCTTAAATGGACAGTGCTAGGAAAAGTGTACACACACACACACACACACACACACACACATCAAAACATCTCACACATTCACACTGATACTTCCAATTCAAAGTCAAGGATTGCAGGATGTTTCCCTTAACCTCTTGGATGTAGGTTTTTTTCTCTTGTACCCACTCCAGTGTTCTTGCCTGGAGAATCCCAGGGATGGCGGAGCCTGGTGGGCTGCCATCTATGGGGTTGCACAGAGTTGGACACAACTGAAGCAATGCAGTAGCAGCAGCAGCAGCAGTTTGATTTTCTAATGCCACTCCCTTCTGGCCTATAAAGTCTCTGCTGAAAAGTCAGCTTATTGTTGTTGCTGTTCAGTAGCTCAGTAATGTCTGACTCTTGGCAACCTGGTAAACTCCCTGTCCTTCACCATCTCTTGGAGCTTGTTTGAACTCATGTCCATTAAATTGGTGATGCCATCCAACCATCTCATCCTCTGTTGTCCCCTTCTCCTCCTGCCTTCAATCTTTCCCAGAATCAAGGTCTTTTCTAATGAATCGGCCCTATGCATCAGGTGACCAAAGTATTGGAGCTTCAGCTTCAGCATCAGTTCTTCCAAAGAGTATTTAGGATTGATTTCCTTTAAGATTGACTGTTTGATCTTGCTTTCCAAGGGACTCTTAAGAGTCTTCTCCAACACCACAGTTCAAAAACATCAATTCTTCAGTGCTCAGCCTTCTTTATGGTCCAACTCTCACATCCATACATGACTACTGGAAAAACCATAGCTTTGACTATACAGGACTTTGTCAGCAAAGTAATGTTTCTGCTTTTTAATATGCTGTCTAGGTTTGTCATAGCTTTTCTTCCAAGGAGCAAGCGCCCTTTAATTTCATGGCTACAGTTACCATCTGCAGTGATTTTAAAGCCCCCCAAAATAGAGTCTGTTACTGTTTCCACTGTTTCCCCACCTATTTGCCATGAATTGATTTTGGAATGTTGAGTTTTATACCAGCTTTTCCACTCTCCTCTTTCACTTTCATCAAGAGGCTCTTTAGTTCCTCTTCACTTTCTGCCATAAGGGTGGTGTCATCAGCATATCTGAGGTTATTGATACTTCTCCCGGGAATCTTGATTGCAGCTTGTGCTTCATCCAGCCTGGCATTTCTCATGATGTACTGTGCATATAAGTTAAATAAGCAGGGTGACAATATACAGCCTTAACATACTCCTTTCCCAGTTTGGAACCAGTCTGTTGTCCCATGTCCAGTTTTAACTGTTAATTCTTGACCTGCATACAGGTTTTGCAGGAGGCAGGTCAGGTGGTCTGGTATTCCCATCTCTTTTAAGAATTTTCTACAAATATGTTGTGATCCACACAATCAAAGGCTTTACCATAGTCAATGATGCAGAAGTAGATGTTTTTCTGCAATCATCTTGCTTTTTTTATGATCCAATGGATATTGGCAATTTGATCTCTGGTTCCTCTGCCTTTTCTAAGTCCAGTTTATACATCTAGAAGTTCTCAGTTCATGTATTGTTGAAGTCTAGCTTGGAGGATTTTGAGAATGATCTTGCTAGCATTTTTAAAAAATTCTTTTTTCTCTTCTCCTTGACTGATTTCCATTATTCTGTCTTCCAGTTCACTGATCTATTCCTCTTTATCATCTAACCTAGTGTTGATTTCCTGTAGTGTATTTTTTATTTCAGTTACTTTTTTCTTCAGACCTATCTGGCTCTTCTTTGTGTTTCTCAACTCTTTGTTAAGCTTCTCACTGTGTTCAGCAAGTCGTCTCCTGAGCATCTTTATGATCATGACCTTGAATGCTTTATTGGTTAGACTGCTTATCTCCAGTTTGCTTAGTCCTTCTTCTGGGGTTTTGTTTTGTTCCTTCATCTGAAACATATTCCTTTGTCTTCTTAGAGAAATATATAAGAATGTCTCCTCATTTTGCCAAATTTTCTGTGCTTTTTTCCTATGTATTAGATAGGTTGGTTATGTTTACTGATCTTGGAGAAGTGGTCTTATGTAGGAGACTTCCTAGGGGATCCAGCAGCACACCCCACTATATGCTCTAGGAGTGCCAGCTCTTGGGTTGAGTGAGCCCTTCTGCTGTGATTGGGCTGACTAATGTGGGTGCACTGGTAGGTGGGGCTGGGTCCTCTTATGTCTGATTGTGTGGCCCAAGATATCCCAGGCTGGTACTGGCCTTCTACAGTGTAGGCTGGGTCCTGGTGTGGCTATGTACATAATCTGGGGGTGGGGTAGTACCAGGGCTGGCCCACTGGTGTGCAGGGTTGGGCCCTGTGTGGCTGGAGCTTACCTGCTGGGAGATGGGCCAGAACCTGGGGTATCTGGCTGGGGGCCTGAGTGGACTGGCACTGATGCTGGCCCACTGATCAGAAGGGCTTGGTCTTGAATGGCTGGGGAGGTCCAGGACTGCTTCTGGGCTGCTGGTGAACAGGTAGGCCCCCAGCACTCATAGGCTAGAGGGAGGACTCCAGTATGGAACTTGCTAGAACTTGAGTTCTAGCTGTGTCCCACCAGCATCTATGTCCCCAAGGGGAGTCCTTGTTGCCTCCTGTCTCTCCAGGAGGATATCCAAGACCAGCAAGTCAGTCTGACTGATTGCTATTTCAAGCTACTGCCTCTGTGCTGATTCTTAGAGAGTGTGAGATCTGTGTGCAGTTTAAGAATGGAATCTCTGTTTCCCACAGACCTCTGGCTCTCTCAAACAGAAGTCCCACTGGCCTTCCAAGCTAGATGTTCTGGGAATCATCTTCCTGGTGCAGGACCTCCTAGCTGGGAAGCCTGATTGAGGCTTGGACCTCTCCCTCGGGGAGAACNTTTTTCCTGTGGTCATGTATGGATGTGAGAGTTGGACTGTGAAGAAGGCTGAGCGCCGAAGAATTGATGCTCCAACCAGTCAGATCAGTCCTGACTGTTCATTGCAAGTAATGATGCTGAGGCTGAAACTCCAACACTTTGGCCACCTCATGCGAAGAGTTGAGTCATTTGAAAAGACCCTGATGCTGGGAGGGATTGGGGGCTGGAGGAGAAGGAGACGCCAGAGGATGAGATGACTGGATGGCATCACAACTTGATGGACATGAGTTTGGATCAACTCCAGGATTTGGTGATAGACAGGGAGGCCTGGCATGCTGCTATTCATGGGGTTGCAAAAAGTCAGACGCGACTGAGCGACTGAACTGAATGGACCTCGAGAATATTATGCTTAGTGTAATGTCAGAGAAAGACAAATACTGTATGACATTGTTTATATGTGGAATCTGAAAAATAAGATAACTGAATGTATATAACAAAACAGACTCACAGATATAGAGAACAAAGTAGTGGTTACCAGCGAGTAGGTGGAAAGGAGGAGGGGCAAGATAGGGGTATGGTACTAAGAAGTACAGGATTTCCAGGTGGCGCTAGTGGTAAAGAATCTGCCTGCTAAGGCAGGAGACATGTGGGTTCAATCTCTGAGTTAGGAAGATCCCCTGGAGGGGGGCATGGCAGCCCACTCCAATATTCTTATCTGGAGAAGACCATGGAATAGGGTCACAAAGAGTTGGACATGACTGAAGCAATTTAGCATGCATGTACATTAAAGGTGGAAATTACTATGTATAAAATTGATAAGCAACAAGGATATGTTGTACAGCAGAGGGAAATATATCTATTATTTGTAATAACTTTAAATGGAGTATAATCTATAAATATGTTGTACACCTGAAACTAAAGTAATATTGTAAATCAATTATACTTCACTTTGAAAGAGAATATTAAAAAAAAAAAAGAAAGGGGCCCTGATTTCCGACTTGGATGATGGTTGCCTCGTGACTGTCAGGCACGAGATGAGGGAGACCAGGGATTTCCATTTAAAAAGAGAAGTTGTATAAAGGGCAGATTGTGGGGTGTGTGGAAAGACAAAAGGAAGGGAAGGCAGAGAAGGAGAAGTCATAAAAAGAGGGTAGATTGTGGGGTGTGTGGAAGGACAAAAAAAGGGAAGGCAGAGGAGTCTCAGGTAAGGAGGACACTTCCACCTGGTACAGGTTTCTGTTGCAGATGAATTTGCCGTTTCCACACTGAAGGCTTGGTGTCGGTTTTTCAAACCTTAAGACTAGCTCCACCTGCAAAAACATATTCTCAGGAAAACATATGGATGGAGATCAGGGAGCAGCAGCTTACTGTGAGGTTTCTGTCTTAGTCAGCTTGGGCTGCTGCATGAAATACTGCCCAGTGGTGGTTTCTTCAATAGAAACTTGCTGCTCACAGTTCTGGAGGCTGGGAAGCCCAACATCAAGGTACAGACTGGATTCCTGGCGAGGCCCCTCGTGGAGGTTTCTAGACTGCTGCCTTCTTGCTGTGTCCTCACATGGCCTTTCCTTGTGTGTGCTTGTGGAGACAGGGAACTCTCTGTCTTTCTCTCCTTATAAGGATCCCACCCTCATGATCTTATCTAAACCTGATGACTTCTGAAAGGTCCTACTTCCAAATACCATCACACTGGGCTTAGGGCTTCAACAGATGAGTTTTGGTGATGGGGGATTTTGTGGCACAAATGTTCAGTCCATAACAGTTTCTTTCAGTCAGAATGGGAAATGTTCACTCTCAAGGCCACAGTCTTTATAAAGGTCGTGTGTCACGTGGACTCTTGGCATACATGGCTCCAAGATGTCCCCAATTCCCTACAGGAAGAAGAAATTAAGCATTGACTTATAGAGCTTAATGGGGTTTCCCTGGTGGCTCAGTGATAATGCAGGAGACACAGTTTCGATCCTTGGGTGGGGAAGATCCCCTGGAGAAGGAAATGGCAACCCTTTCCAGTATTCTTGCCTGGGAAATCCCATGGAGAGAGGAGCCTAGTGGGCTACAGTCCAAGGGGTTGCAAAAGAGTCAGACACAACTTAGGGACTAAACAACCACAAATCGAACTTAACAGCAAAGCCCCTTTGAACAACCTGCCAGGATCAGGCTGGTTCCACTGACTTTTGTGGGCTTATTGCAGATCCTGTTCTCTAGCCTGGAAGAGTGGTGTCTGTGGCACAGCTGATTTATGGAGAACGATTATTTCCCCTTGTATCCCTGCCCTTATTCCCCACCCCTTCTTTTATCTGCAAGTAAATTTAAAAACAGGGGAAATTACATGTGTGAATAGAGTAATTTCCAGGATAAACCCAGGAGCACATTCTTGGTAGCTATATAAGGTTTTGTCAACAGAAGCATGTTTGACTAGTATGGCTGTGTGGAGAACAAAAACCATTATCTCCAGAAACACGAGGCTAGAAGCATTTTTCTTGGAAATGTGGAATAGTTTAAATTATTGCCATGGGAAAAGGAAATTTTACTCTGGCATGAACTCACTGATTTTTAGTAACAAAAAATTTTTCCAAGATTTGATGTTGACACTGTCACTCCTCAGTGTGTGCCAAGGGTTAGGCTGTGTATTCTTTCTCAGTCTGCAGCAGTGAACTGCCTCTGTCCAGCGATCTGCTCTCCAGTCGTGGAAAACCAACACCCCAGCCTGTTTCAGCTTCAGAAGAGTGGTGAAAGGAATTTGCGAGGTTGATAAGATATCACTATGTGTATTGGTTTTGCCCTGCTAATAGCTAAATGCTTTAACAAGTTTATCAGTCCCACTGGTCTGACACATATGTTAAAAACAGGAACTGGGGTTCCAATGGCTCCAAAGAAAACAGGACACGTATTGTTGGCTTGAATATTTCCTTCTTGCAGTAAATTGGAGTTCAAAGAAACTATAGAATTAAGAGGTAGGCTTTTCATGTGTAATTGCACTCAACAAACATTTATTGTTTAAAAATTCCTTTAATGTTTCCTTCTTGACACAGTGAATCTTTACAACATAAGTAGTTCAGATCCAAACACCAAACTATTTCCAATTGAGGTTATCAGAGGTTATCTGTAGGGCCAACAAGTGGGGGAAAGCTAGGCTCTTCTTTGATTTTCTTCCCTTTACTCCCTTTTCTTTGCACTAGCTTCAAGCATCCAAAGAACAGCCTTGTAAAATAAAAAGAACATGGATTCAGAGTTTCTACCCATTCTGTTAGCTTATTGCAGGAAGATTCTTTACTGTCTGAGCTATCTTGGAAACTCCAAGATTACTGGAGTGGGTAGCCATTCTCTTCTCCAGGGTGTCCTCCCAACCCGGGGTTTGAACCCAGATTTCCTGCATTGTTGGCAGATTCTGTATCATCTGAGCCACCAGGGAAGCCCCATTTGAGGCTACACCAATCCACATTTCCTAAGGTCTCATCACTGAGCAACAATTACCCAGGCTTCATAATCCACTGGATTGACCAAGTCTGGCTTACATTACAGTGTAGGAAGTAAGAACTCTCTTACAGGAGGCCAAAACTCCTCGAAAGGACACAAAATAGATCTGGATGCATATGTGACTGTCATTCAGTGCATTCAGACCCAACCACTGTGAAAAGATAAGGAACTCTGGGACCATCTCTACTCAGATATCTGTATTGAGGTTCCCAAGGATTGTCTTGCTGGTTGGAGAAGACCTGAGATTGGATGGTGAAGACATCTTCAGGAATTTTAAACAAAATTAATGTCAGAGAGGGTCAAAGAGTAGGGACGTTCCTTAGGTGATAGGTAGGAGAAGCTGTGGATAAGTGGCATCTAGGGTAAAGGTACTGATGGAAGCTGTGGCTTCAGCATTTAGGGTCTTCTGAAGCCCATCCTTGAGCCCCTAAGGGTCTGTGGAGTTCAGGATAGGAGCTGTCACTGTGGCAGCTACCTGCACAGACAGAAAGTTAGTGTGGTACAGGCCAGAGAAGGCAGACATGGGAGCAGACAGAAGGGAAGGCAGTCCCGCTCTGAACATGAGAGGGAAGGCTGGAAGAATCTGGGGATGTTCCTGGTAGAGCAGCTCAGATGACAGGAGGCCTCCTTGGAAAGACTCTACAAGGACATCAGGCTATGATCCTAAAGAGACTCCAGGCACCAGAGGCTGACTGCTGGCCTCTGTACCCATTTCAACAATTCTCACACAGGGCTGAGAATTTCCTTCTTAACTGTTCACTGGAAAGTATGAAGATTTCATTCATCTGAAAACAGTAACGACTTAATGTTTATCATCAGGGAATCCATGCCATCTACAGTACGAGTGTTCTATTTTGCCCCTCTTAGCCTTGGTGGAAATAGGGAATCACTTCTTTGGCTTTTAGAGCCTTCTGTCTTCACAATGGGCCTGAGATCAGCACTGCAGAGAGGAGCAGAGGCTCTGGGCAGCTTGGGGACTTGCCCTGGCCCCCTCGACCTACAGTGGGTAGAGGCATGATTCCAAGCTCAGTGCTTTTTCTGTTATACCCTCAACTTGGTCCCTGGTCAGACAGGTCCTATGTTTTGTGCTGAAGGTTTCCTTGCATCAGGGCAGGAATGCAGACACAGATGTAGAGAATGGAGTTGTGGATACAGGCTGGAGAAGGAGAGGGTGGGATGGATTGAGAGAGTAGCATTGGCATATATACACTACCATGAGTAAAACAGATAGCTAGTGGGACGCTGTCATACAGCACAAGGGAGCTCAGCTCAGTGCTCTTTGATGACCTAGAGGGGAGGAAGGGAGGCTCAAGAGGAAGGGGATATACTTGTAGCTGATTCATGTTGCTGTACATGAGAAGCCAACACAACACTGGAAAACTATTATCCTCCAATTAAAAATTAAAAAAATATATCAAATGTGAGCCTAATAGATGGGTTTACTGCAAGGAGATCCAACCAGTCCATTCTGAAGGAGATCAGTCCTGGGTGTTCTTTGGAAAGAATGATGCTAAAGCTGAAACTCCAGTACTTTGGCCACCTCATGCGGAGAGTTGACTCATTGAAAAAGACTCCGATGCTGGGAGGGATTAGGGGCAAGAGGAGAAGGGGACAACAGAGGATGAGATGGCTGGATGGCATCACTGACTCAATGGACGTGAGTCTGAGTGAACTCCAGGAGTTGGTGATGGACAGAGGCCTGGCGTGCAGCAATTCATGGGGTCGCATAGAGTCAGACACGACTGAGCAACTGAACTAAACTGAATAAATGGGTAGAATACTAGACTTGTAAAGGTGTAATGAATTGATGTTTACACTTTTCCAATATTAAATAAAATTCCTTAAGTGAGAAAAAAAAAGATTTAACTGCATCACTCATGCTCACTTTCATCCCTGTGACTGTGACAAAGATCACCAACTACTTCCCTGCTCTCTACCTCGACCACTTGTGTGATGGTGTTGGCTATCTTGCAAACAGCTAGGAGGCACCAGGATCTATAATCCTCCTGAAATGTGGGCAATAGAAATGCATCACTCCCACTAATGGAGTCCTTTCTTTACCCCAGAGTGAGGACCAGGAGCTCTGCTTCCCCCACCCCTCCATGAGGAAGGAACAACCCATCTATCCAGGCCTAGGGAACTTTGGAAAGATTCCAAGGACCCTGACCCTGGGCCTGACAAGGTCCAAAGAAGAAATTCAGTTCCAAAAGGAAGAGGTGTGTGTAGAGACCCAAAACTGCTCCTGGGGAGCCTCAGGCACATAGTGGGTTGAATAAAAGTTCATTCAGGTTTTTCTGTATGATGTTATGGAAAAACCCAAATGAAATTTTTGGCCAACCAAACAGAAAAGAAGAAGCCATCAACGAGTGGGACAGCTTTACTTCCCTTGAGCTGCTATATCAGGATCCAAAGTCTGCTCAGGAGGGAGCCTCTCCATCCATACCAGAGCATCCAGTGGATACCTATTCATGGCTGAGAGAAGGTTCTGGGTGAAGACAGGGAAAAGGCTGGCTCAAAAGAGGATTACTACACATGCCTGTTTGGCTTCCCAGGTGGTGCTAGTGGTAAAGAACCCACCTGCCAATGTAGGTAGACATAAGAGATGTGGGTTCAATCCCTGGGTTGGGAAGAACCCCTTGAGGAGGGCATTGCAACCCACTCCAGAATTCTTACCTGGAGAATCCCCATGGACAGAGGAGCCTGGGGGGCTACAGTCCACAGGGTCACAAAGAGTCGGACGTGACTGAAACAACTTAGCATGCACAAAATTACACCTGTCAGGGGTGATGGGGAGCAGACCACAGGAGAGTCACATGGTCTGGGGAAATGTGAGGATTACCACATCAGTGGAGGTGGTGACACTGACCTCATGAGACTGAGAGGAAGCCCAGGGACCTCTGGGCAAAGACACCCTTCTCTTTGTGACCCCATGGACTGCAGCTGCCAGGCTCCTCTGTCCATGGGGATTCTCCAGGCAAGAATACTGGAGTGGGTTGCCATGCCCTACTCCAGGGATTCTTCCCAACCCAGGGATCAAACCCATGTCTCCTGCATTGCAGGCAGATTCTCTACCATCTGAGCCACCAGGGAGGCCCTTCCTGAAGCCACCATAACTGGAACTAGGGAATCAATTCTAGTTCCAGATCACCAGGCCTTGGACTACTTGGGTTTGCATGTGTGAGCTCAGTTGCAAGAGTCATGAGTGAGTCATGACTGCTCACTCATGACTCTTGCAACCCCATGGACTGAAGCCTGCCAGGCTCCTCTGTCCTTGGGATTCTTCAGACAGGAATACTGGAGTGGGTTGTCATATCCTCCTTTAAGGGATCTTCCTGACTCAGGGATCACACACTCATTTCTTGCATCTCCTGCATTGGCAGGCAGATTCTTAGCCACTGAGCCACGTGGGGAGCCTTGGGGTTTGTCCACTACTTACCTATTTGTGGAGGTGGGTTTTCTTTTCCCTCAACAAAACGTTTTGTTTGCAGAGCTTGGACAAACAGGGTTGTGTGTTGAAGAAATTTCCCAAGTCTCTGCCCATGATTTTGACTGAGGCCAAAATACTTGGGTGCACACTTTGTTGGCTCCAAGATCATACTATGGATTCAGTTTTCCCCAGGTGAAAGTGTTGCCTTATAACACCCTGATAGGCCCACCAAAAGGTAGGAATAGTGTGTGGGTCACCTGAAAAATCATGTGAACCCCTTGATCTGCAAGTCTCTGTGTTTAGGGCAACTTAGTAAATAAAGGGAGGAGCTTCCTGGGAAGTTCTGGTGTTTAGCATTAATCTTTTGCCAATGATTTACTTCCCTTGGCACTGTTGAATTGAAGATTAGGTGGTCACTTATCAGAAAGCACAGTAGGAAAAAACTTGTCATTGCTGCTAAGGCCACAGATATTGGCCAACTACAAGTTTCTGGCTAGAAGGTAAGCTCTGATTTATTGGATTTGTATTTTCTGAAAGAGTTACATGTAAAGCCAAAAACTAACCACTAATGAATGAGATGTTTGCTCTCCTGGTGTTGGCTGGAATTAGAGCTTATGTTGAAGGAGGGGGAGGTGCTGCAGGTATCCACTCAGAGCCTAGGTTTTGGGGACAGGTAGACTCAAGTTAAAGTCATGGCTCTGCTAACTGTGTAATCTTGGCAAGTGATTTAACCTTCAGTTTGCTTCTTCTTAATTCTATTAGTTTTTCGGTAAGTAGTCTTGGATTTTCTCTGTAGGCAATCATATTTTCTACACCTAGTGATATTTTTGTCTCTTCCTTTCTAATATTCATAGTAGAAATTCTTTTCTCTTGTTTCATTGTGTTGGTTAGACTTAACAGAATGATGGGAAAAGTAACATTGATAATGGACATCCATACTACATTCCTGGTCTTAATGGGGAGGTTTCAAATGCTTCATATTAGGCATGATCATTGCTATATGTTCGGGTAGACACTGTCAGTTTAAGAAACTTTCCTTGTGCTTTTAAAAAATCATGAATGGATATCAAATTTTATCTTGTTGTCAGCATCTATTGAGCTAAAATGATCATACAGTTTTTATTTTTTAATCTATTAAAATAATGCATTTCATTAATAGTTTTCCTACTAATTAATTATTTTCCTATTGCAAATCATCCTTAAATTCCTCAGGTAAAACCTAATCAATGCACCTTTCCTTTGAACATTGCTGGATTTGATTGGATCACATTTTATTTAGAATTTTAAAAATCAAAGCTTATAATTATTAAAGAAATGCAAATAAAACCCACAAAGACATATCACCACACACCTGTAAGAATGGCTAGCATCAAAAAGTCTATAAATAACACATGTTGGTAAGGAGGTACAGAATAGAGAACTCTCATATAGGGTCCACTGAAATGTAAATTGGTACAGCCTCTATGGAAAACAGTATGCAGATTCCTCAAAAAACAAAAATAGAATTACCATATGATCTAGCAATGCCATTCCTTGGTATATATCCAAAGAAAATAAAACCATGAATTTGAAAAGACACATGTACCCCAATGAACACAGCAGTACTATTTACAACAGGCAAGATGTGGAAGCAACCCAAGTGCCCATCAATAAATGAATGGATAAAGATATTATATATATATATATATATATGCACACACAATGGAATTATTACTCAGCCATAAAAATAATGAAATTCTGCCATTTGCAGCAATGTCAATGGACCTAGAGAATATTATGCTTAGTGAAACAAATCGGACAAAGACAAATACTATATGATATCACTATCGTGGGGAATGTAAAAAGTAATATAAATGAATGCACACACAACACTAAACCAGACCCAAAGAGAGAGAAAGCAAACTAGTAGTGACCAAAGAGGAGAGGGAACGGGTCGGGGGAAAACAGGGGCAGGGAATTAACAAATATGAACTACCCTGGATATAAAATTGATAAGAAACAAGGATATATTGTCTCACAAGGGAATTATAGTCATTACTTTGTAATAACTTTTATTGGCATATAATCTATAAAAATACTGAATCACTATGCTGTATACCTGAAAGTAATCTGATATTATAAGTCAACTATATTTCAATTAAAAAACTAAGCTTGAAAGTGATATTCATATATGATCTTCATGAGTACTATATCTTATCAACTTTTATGTATATAATTTTTAATGAATATTGTTGATTTTAGGGAGCAGGCCAGGAGAGAGGGGTGGACATGCTGACGAAGCTCCAGTTCTCCCTGTCGGTCACCCTGCTGTTTGCCTGTGGCTTCCTCTACCAGTTCACCCTGAAACCCAGCTGCCTCATCTGCTACCTGCCTTCCTACAAGTCCCAGCAGGGGCTGGAAGCCCTCCTGGGCCGTGGGCGCAGCATCGTGTTCCTAGAGACCTCGGAGAGAATAGAGCCAACCCCGCTGGTCTGCTGTGCTGTGGAGTCAGCTGCAAAGGTTTACCCTGAGCAGCCTGTGCTGTTACTTATGAAAGGGCTCAATAATTCCATGCAGCTGCCCCCAAACTCCACTTCCCCAGCTCTTTCCCTCCTCTCAGCAATTGACAATGTTTTCCTCTTCCCTTTGGATATGAAAAGCCTGTTTGAAGACACACCGTTGTTTTCGTGGTACACTCGAGTAAGTGTTTAGAGAACCTCAGAATCCCAGTGTTGGGAGGGACCATAGAAATTGGATCCAACCTACTCATTTTATAGATGGGTACACTGAGGATAGATGGGTGGGGAAGATCCTCTGGAGAAGGGAGTGACAACCCACTCTAGTACTCTTGCTTGGAAAATTTCATGGATGGAAGAGACTCGTAGGCTACAGTCCATGGGGTCGCAACGACTGAGCAACTTCACTTTCACACTGAGGATAAGGGCTCAGAGATAGGCTGAGACGGGGTATCACAGATAGGCAAGAACCCAGATCTTTTGACTCTTGCCTGGTCTTCTTTCTACAGTGTTGAGTCCCAATTCCAGAAAACAGGAGAGTCTTGATTTAAGCTTATCTCTACCCTGCTGCCTTTTGCTTTCATTTTATTTCTTAGAATGTCTCGAGACTACTCTTAATTGAACGAGTTTCTGTATCTTTTCTAGGTGTATAGACCACTCATTTTTCACTGACAGTTTTAAACCCATCTATGTTAAATTTTTTTGCACCTGAGAGGGGGAAATTAGGCAATATTGAACTTGAAAATGATTTAAATTAGATAATTCATGAAAGATCAGGTGGGTGCAGCTATACAGGATTGTGTAATACTGAGAGATGATCAAGAAACTCGGGCTCTTAGGAATTTTGTAATTTTGTGTGAAATCTCCCTCTACCTTTCCCTTTAAAGGACACTTGTGGTGGCATTTAGGGCCCATGGTAATCCAGGCTAATCTCCTCGGATCAAGGTCCTTAAGTTAATCACATCGGCAAAGACCCTTTTTTCTAAAGGAGGTAATTGTAGGTTTCAGGACTTAGGACCATTGAGTGGTTGTTATCCAATCTACTACAGTATTTGTATAAAAAAAAGAGAAAACTTCTGTCCCACACCCTCTCTCAGTCACTTAGGGACTAGGTGGGGTGTCCTGGATGGGGGACATGCTTGCACCTTGGGGGAGCTGGGCAGTGACATTTTCTGCTCCAGTTAGCCACCCCAGGACAGCTGGAGGCCAGCTGTGAGGATGACTGAGTGTGCCATCACCTGCTGATGATCACTGGATTCACTGCACTAATTTGAGAAACTGTAGCCCTTGAAGAGGAGAAGGCAATGGCACCCCACTCCAGTACTCTTGCCTGGAAAATCCCACGGACAGTGGAGCCTGGTAGGCTGCAGTTCATGGGGTCGCTAAGAGTCAGACGTGACTGAACGACTTCACTTTCATTTTTCACTCTCATGCATTGGAGAAGGAAATGGCAACCCACTCCAGTGTTCTTGCCTGGAGAATCCCAGGGACGGGGGAGCCTAGAGGGCTGCTGTCTATGGGGTCGCACAGAGTTGGACACGACTGAAGTGACTTAGCAGCAGCAGCAGCCCTTGAAGATGCCCAGGGATGAGTACCGTGAACTTGGGGAGGGAATGAGCAACCAGAATCCGATTCCCCTTTCTGGTGCTCACCTCTAGGGAAGGTTTTATTTTACCTTGATGTCAGTCCAATGTCCACATCAAGGCAGGCTTCCTCCTCCTGGTTCTGTGTGGCTTCTGATATCTGGGTCTGTTCGTTAATAATCACCAATTTACTAACAATCAACTTCAGTTATTTATACTGGAAATAAGTGGGCCTCCAGAGTTAGACTGCCTGGGTTAAAATCCAACCTCTTCCTCTCTTACCTTGGACAAAAGATTGAACTTCTCTTTCCTTCCTTTTAATTTTTCACTTGAAAAACAGGAATAATCATAGTATATAGGTACTGTAAGATTTATTATTTTTTTAAAAATATATTTGGCTGCGATGGGTCCTGGTTGCTATGCTTGGGCTTTCTCTAGCTGCAGCAAGCAGGGGCTACTCTCTAGTTGCGGTGTGCCAGCTTATCACAGCAGTGGCTTCTCTTGCTGTAGAGCACGGGCTCCAGGGTGCATGGGCTCAGTAGTTGCGGTGCCTGGGCACAGGCTTAGTTGCTCCTCAACATGTGAGATCTTCCCAGACCAGGGATCAAACCCGTGTCCCCTGCACTGGCAGGCAGATTCCTAACCACTGGACTGCCAGGGAAGCCAGGTACTATGATTTTGAGGATTTGTGTAGATTACAAATTATAACAGTTATTGATAAATTTTAGCTATTATTATTCATGAGATTTTCGGTAACTGTATACAATACAATATAATGTTATTAATAGTTTAGGTGAGGATTTCGGCAGTCTTAGCTGACTTTCTTTTGTTTGGTGTTAGAGCTGAATTTTTTAAAAAATGCTTATTTTGTCAAAAGCCAAGGGTCACGGTTTAATCTTTTAATCAACATGTTTANACCGAGGATGAGATGGCTGGATGGCATCACTGACTTGATGGACATGAGTGTGAGTGAACTCCAGGAGCTGGTGATGGACAGGGAGGCCTGACGTGCTGTGATTCATGGGGTTGCAAAGAGTCGGACACGACTGAGTGACTGAACTGAACTGAACTGAACTGAACTGAATGGAGTTTAAACTGAGTTGTTTGTTGTGGAATCATCAGTTCCAGGCTTTAAAAAAAAAAAAGTTTTATGTGACTAAGACTAAGAAATGTAGAGGGAAAAAAAGACATTTGTTCTTTCCTCCTCCTTGTGAATTCCAAACCCCTAACTCCTCCTTGAGAGCCCCAGATCCCTCTCTTCTCAGGGACCCCCAGTAATCCATTTACATTTAAGGTAATTATTGATATGTATGATCCTACTACCATTTTCTAAATTGTTTTGGGTTTATTTTCTGTAAGTCTTTCCCTTGTCTTGTGTTTCCTGCCTAGAGAAGTTCCTTTAGCATTTGTTGTAAAACTGGTTTGATGGTGTTGAATTCTCTTAACTTTTGCTTATCTGGAAAACTTTTGATTTCTCCTTCAAATGTGAAGAAGAATCTTGCTGGGTAGGGTATTCTTCGTTGTGAGTTCTTCCCTTTCATCACTTTAAATATATTGTGCCATTCCCTCTGGCTTGTAGAGTTTCTGTCGAGAAATCAGCTGATAGCCTGATTGGGCGTTCCCTTGTATGTTATTTGTTGTTTTCCCTTGTTTCTTTTAATATTTTATCTCTGTCTTTAATTTTGTCAGTTTGATTACTATGTGTCTGGGTGTGTTCTTCCTTGGGTTTATGCTTCCTGGGACTCTGCTTCCTGGATTTAGTTGACTATTTCCTTTCCCATGTTCTGGAAGTTTTCAGTTATTATCTCTTCAAATATTTTTCTCAGGTCCTTTCTCTCTCTCTTCTCCTTTTGGGACCCCTATAGTGCGATTGTTGGTGGATTTAATGTTGTGGAGTTTTCTCAGGCTGTCTTCATTTCTTTTCATTCTTTTTCCTATGTTTTCTTCTGTGGCCGTGATTTCCACTATTCTGTCCTCCAGGCGATTTATCCCTTCTTCTGCCTCAGTTATTCTTCTATTGATTCCTTCATTGGAGAAGGAAATGGCAACCCACTCCAGCATTCTTGCCTGGAGAATCCCAGGGACGGGGGAGCNTCTTCTGTGGCCGTGATTTCCACTATTCTGTCCTCCAGGCGATTTATCCCTTCTTCTGCCTCAGTTATTCTTCTATTGATTCCTTCATTGGAGAAGGAAATGGCAACCCACTCCAGCATTCTTGCCTGGAGAATCCCAGGGACGGGGGAGCCTGGTGGGCTGCCGTCTATGGGGTCGCACAGAGTCAGACACGATTGAAGCAAATTAGCAGCAGCGGCAGCAGTGTATTATTCATCTCTGTTTATTTGTTCTTTAGTTCTTCTAGGTCTTTGGTAAACATTTCTTGCATCTTCTTAATCTTTGCCTCTGTTCTTTTCCCTAGATCCTGGTATATCTTTACTATCATTTTTTTTCTGGAAGGTTGCCTGTCTCCACTTCATTTAGTTGTTTTTCTGGGATTTTTTTCTTTTCCCTTCATCTGAGACATGACCTTCTGCTTTTTATCATGATTAAATTTCTGTAACATGGTTTTTGTTTTGGCTGCTTCTTCTTGCTTCTTCTGTCTGCCCTCTAATGGATGAGGCTAAAGAGGCTTGTGTAAGCTTCCCGATGGGAGGGACTCATGGTGGGAAAAACTGAGTCTTGCTCTGATAGGCAGGGCCTTGCTCAATAAAGCTTTAATCTAATTATCTGCTGATGGGTGGGATTGTTTCCTTTCCTGGTAGGGTCTAAGGGCTCTATAGTAAGGTTAATGGTGACCTCCAAGAGGAAATTAGGGAAAACCACTAGACCATTCAAGTATGATCTAAATTGAATCCCTTATGATTATGCAGTGGAAGTGGCAAATAGATTTAAGGGATTAGATCTGATAGAGTGCCTGAAGAACTATGAACAGAGGTTTGTAACATTGTACAGGAGGCAGTGATCAAGGCCATCTCCAAGAAGAAGAAATGCACAAAGGCAAAATGGTTGTCTGAGGAGGCCTTACAAATAGCTGAGAAAAAAAGAGAAGTGAAAGGTAAAGGAGAAAAGGAAAGATATACCCATTTGAATGCAGAGTTCCAAAGAATAGCAAGGAGAGATAAGAAAGCCTTCCTCAGTGATCAATGCAAAGAAGTAGAGGAAAACAATAGAATGGGAAAGATTAAAGATCTCTTCAAGAAATTTAGAGATGCCAAGGGAATATTTCATGCAAAGATGGGCACAATAAAGGACAGAAATGGTATGCACCTAATAGCAACAGAAGATATTAAGAAGAGGTGGCAAGAATACACTGTGGCAAGAAGAACTATACAAAAAAGATCTTCACGACTCAGATAACCACAATGGTGTGATCACTTACCTTGAGCCAGGCATCCTGGAATGCAAGGTCAAGTGGGCCTTAGGAGGCATCACTAGTGGAGGTGATGGAATTCCAGTTGAGCTATTTCAAATCCTGAAAGATGATGCTGTTAAAGTGCTGCACTCAATATGCCAGCAAATGTGGAAGACTCAGCAGTGGCCACAGGACTGGAAAAGGTCAGCTTTCATTCCAATCCCAAAGAAAGGCAATGCCAAAGAATGTTCAGACTATTGCATAATTGCACTCATCTCACAAGATAGGAAAGTAATGCTCAAAATTCTTCAACAATACGTGAACCGTGAACTTCCAGAAGTTCAAGCTGGATTTAGAAAAGGCAGAGCAACCAGAGATCAAATTGCCAACATCCGTTGGATCATCGAAAAAGAACAGAGTTCCAGAACAACATCTACTTCTTTATTGACTATGCCAAAGCCTTTGACTGTGTGGATAACAACAAACTGTGGAAAATTCTTAGAGAGATGGGAATACCAGACCACCTGACCTGCCTCCTGAGAATTCTGTATTCAGGTCGAGAAGCAGCAGTTAGAACTGAACATAGAACACTGGTTCCAAATAGGGAAAGGAGTACGTCAAGGCTGTATATTGTTACCCTGCTTATTTAACTTATATGCAGAGTACATCATGTGAAATGGTGGGCTGGGTGTAGCACAAGCTGGAATCAAGAATGCTGGGAGAAATATCAATAACCTCAGATATGCAGATGACACCACTCTTGTGGCAGAAAGCGAAGAAGAACTAAAGAGTCTCTTGATGAAAGTGAAAGAGGAGGGTGAAAAAGCTGGCTTAAAACTCAACATTCAGAAAACTAAGATCGTGGCATCAGGTCCCATCACTTCATGGCAAATAGATAGGGAAGCAATGGAAACAGTTTGAGAGACTTTATTTTTGGGCTCCAAAATCACTACAGATGGTGACTGCAGCCATGAAATTAAAAGATGCTTGCTCCTTGGAAGAAAAGCTATGACCAACCTAGACAGCATATTAAAA
>SJYV01029340.1:153034-190207 GCA_006410875.1 Neotragus pygmaeus
AGATGGGGAAACAGTGGCTGACTTTATTTTTGGGGCTCCAAAATCACTGCAGATGGTGACTGCAGCCATGAAATTAAAAGATGCTTACTCCTTGGAAGGAAAGTTATAACCAACCTAGATAGCATATTGAAAAGCAGAGACATTACTTTGCCAACAGAGGTCCATCTAGTCAAGGCTATGGTTTTTCCTGTGGTCATGCCTGGATGTGAGAGTTGGACTGTGAAGAAAGCTGAGCGCCGAAGAATTGATGCTTTTAAACTGTGGTGTTGGAGAAGACTCTTGAGAGTCCCTTGGACTGCAAGGAGATCCAACCAGTCCATCCTGGTTGGATCAGTCCTGGGTGTTCTTTGGAAGGAATGATGCTAAAGCTGAAACTCCAGTACTTTGGCCACCTCATGGGAAGAGTTGACTCATTGGAAAAGACTCTGATGCTGGGAGGCATTGGGGGCAGGAGGAGAAGGAGACGACAGAGGATGAGATGGCTGGATGGCATCACTGACTCGATGGACATGAGTGTGAGTGAACTCCGGGAGATGGTGATGGACAGGGAGGCCTGACGTGCTGTGATTCATGGGGTTGCAAAGAGTCGGACACGACTGAGCGACTGAACTGAACTGAACTGAATGGTAGTTCTATTTTTAAATTTTTGAGGACCCTCCTCCATACTGTTTTCCATGGTGTTGTACTAGTTTACAGTCCCACCAACAGTGCTTGAGGGCTCACTTTTCTCTACTTCTTAAAACTTGTTATTTCTTGTCTTTTTGATGATAGCCATTCTGACAGGTGTGAGGTCATATCTCACTGTAGTTTTAGTTTGCATTTCCCTGATGATGAGTGATTCTGAGCATCTTTTCATGTCATGCCACTCCCTTCTGGCCTGAAAAGTTTTATTGAAGAATCAGCTTATAGTTTTATGTGAGTTCCCTGTACCTAACTAGTTGCTTACCTCTTGCCACTTTCAAGATTCTCTTGTTATCTTGAATGTTTTTCATTTTTAAGTTTAATGTGTCTTGGTATGGAACTCCTTGGATTTGTCTTGTTTAGGACTCTCTGTGCTTCCAGGACTTGGATGTCTGCTTTCTTTCCCAGGCTAGGGAAGTTTTCAACTTTTATTTCTTCAAATAAATTCTCTTCCCTTTTCTCTCTCTTCTGGGATCTTTATAATGTGAATGTTAGTATATTTGATTTTGTCCCAGAGATCTCTTAAACTTCCCTCACTTAAAAATTAAAAATATTATTTTGGGCTGTGCTGGGTCTTTGTTGCCGCGTGGCCTTTTCTCTTGTTTTGGTGAGAAGGCACTGCTCTCTAGCTGTGGTGTGTGGGCTTCTCATTGCAGTGGCTTCACTTGTGGCTGAGCGCTGGCTCCGAGCGTGGGCAGACCTCAGCAGCTGTGTTTCCTGGCCTCTAGAGCACAGGCCTGATACTTGTGGCACATGCGCTTAATTGTTCCTTGGCCTGTGGGATCTTCTCAGACCAGGGATTGAACCCACATCTCTTGTATTGGCAGGCAGATTCTTTACCACTGAGCCACCAGGGAAGCCCTGCACTCACTGTTAAAAATTCATTCTTCTTTTCACCTTGGGTGATTTCCACTATTTTGTCTTCCAGTTCACTAATCCATTCATCTGTATTATCTCACCTACTGTTAATTCCTTCTAGTGTAGCAGTCCCCAACCTTTACAGCAGCAGGAATTGGTTTCATGGAAGACAATTTTCCATTGACTGGGTCAGAGGAATGGTTCAGGCAGTAATGTGAGTGATGGGGAACAGCAGATGAAGTTTCATTAGATCGCCTGGCCGCTCACCTCCTGCTGTGCAGTCTGGTTCCTAACGGACTGTGAATCAGTAGTGGTCCACAATCTGGGGAGTTGGGGACCCCTGTTCTAGTATATATTTTATTTCAGTTGTTGTATTCTTCAGATCTGTTTGGGTCTCCTTTATATTTTATAACTCTTTGTTAAACTTCTCGGTGTGTTCATGCATTCTTTTCCTGAGTTTGTGGAGCATCTTTATGATCATGACCTTGAATTCTTCACTGGGTAGATTGCGTATCTCCACTTGATTCTTTTGGGGTTTGATCTTGTTCCTTCATTTAAAACCCATTTCAAATGAGTTTTGAAATGAGTCTTCCTCATTTTGTCTAATTCTGTTTATTTCTTGTATTAGGTAGGTCAGGTTTTGTTTCCAGATCTTGGAGAAGTGGCATGATGTAGGACATGTCCATGGAGCCTAGCACCGAACTCCCCCCTGGTCACCAGAGCTATATGCTCTAGGGGTGCCAGCTATGTGGGCTGAGTGGGTCTTTGTGTGGCTGGGCTGGCTGCTGTGAGTGTGCTGGTAGGCGTGGGTGGCCCTGCCTCACATGGTGGCTGCCAGCCGTCTGGTGATCAGGGGTGAGTCCTGGAACAGCTGGCTGTGGGACTCGGGGCTAGTGGCAGCTCTCCCATATGCAAGTATGCAAGCCCCGCTGGCCTTCAGAGTCAGATGCTCTGGGAACTCATCTTCATGGTGCATGACCCCTGGGCTAGGAGCCATGAGGTGGGGTTCAGACCCCTTCTTCCTTGGGGAGAACCTCTGCAATTGTCATTAACCTTTTGTTTGTGGTTCACTCACCGAGTGCCCCCAATCCCTTTACCTGGCTTATGGTTTCTCCTTTATATCTTTAGTTGTGGAAAATCTTTTCTGCTAGTGTTCAGGTCATTCCTGTAGATAGTTATGCCTGTAAATATTTGTAATTTTGGTGTGTCTGTGGGAGGAGGTGAGCTGGGGTCTTCCTACTTTACCATATTGCCCATACCTACTTGAATATCTTCTTAATCAATTTGGAATTAGCCCACAAGGAACACAGAACATCCCTTCCCGTATGGCTGAAGCTCAGTGGTGGCTGCCCCTTGTAAACAGGGCATGCACTCCCCATTTTGCCAGTCCCTAACGCTCCCTATGCCAACACCCCCTGCAGTGGTTCTCAGTCAGTTAGTCTGAAGATCTGCATTTCTAATGAGTTTCCGGTTGATACTGATGCTGCCAGACAGCAACCACACTTGAGAACCACAGCCCAGTTGTATCTTTTAAAATATTTATTTGGCTACATTGAGTTTTAGTGGTAGCACATAGGATCTTCAATCTTTGTTGTGGCATGTGGAATCTACTTCCCTGGCCAGGGTTTGAACCTGGGCCCCCTGCATTGGGAGCATGGAGTCTTAGCCCCTGGACTACCAGGGAAGTCCCTGCCCAGTTACATCTTGGACACTAAGTTAGAGAATTAGTTGCCATTTATCATCAAACTTATGGTTTTTCTTACGCCTGGCATGTTTCCTACATTTAACATTACCTTCCTGGTCCTGATGGAATTTAGATTTGCTGTTTCTGCTGCTGCTACTGCTGCTGCTAAGTCACTTTAGTCATGTCCGACTCTGTGCGACCCCATAGATGGGAGCCCTCCAGGCTCCACCGTCCCTGGGATTCTCTAGGCAAGAACACTGGAGTGGGTTGCCATTTCCTTCTCCTATGCATGAAAGTAAAAAGTGAAAGTGAAGATGTTCAGGAGTGTCCAACTCTTAGTGACCCCGTGGACCGCAGCCTCCCAGGCTCCTCCATTCATGGCATTTTTCAGGCAAAGGTACTGGAGTGGGTTGCCATTGCCTTCTCTGTTGCTGTTTCTAGTATAATCAATTTTTTTTTTTTAAGTCGCTCAGTTGTGTCCGACTCTGCAACCCCATGGACTTTAAAGTCCATGGAATTCTCCAGGCCAGAATACTGGAGTGGGTAGCCTTTCCCTTCTCCAGGGATCTTGCCAACCCAGGGATTGAACCCAGGTATCCTGCATTGCAGGTGGATTCTTTACCAGTTGAGCCACAAGGGAAGCCCAAGAATACTAGAGTGGGTAGCCTATCCCTTTTCCAGCGGATCTTTCCAACCCAGGAATCGAACTGGGGTCTCCTGCATTGCAGNCAGGTGGATTCTTTACCAGTTGAGCCACAAGGGAAGCCCAAGAATACTAGAGTGGGTAGCCTATCCCTTTTCCAGCGGATCTTTCCAACCCAGGAATCGAACTGGGGTCTCCTGCATTGCAGGCGGATTCTTTACCAACTGAGTTATTAGGGAAGCCAGAATGATCAATATTGGAAGGTCGATCTAAAGATATGAAGAAATAGGCCTGTGAAAAACAGATTTGGGAGTGGCTGAGGCTTATGGTAGCTGAAGCTAAGGGTATGTGTGAACTCATCCCCAGGGAGCATGTGCCCGGAGTGACAGGTGAGGGGTGAACAGCAGACTGTCACAGGGGGACTGCATACCGTATCTTAAAGGAAGGGCAAAAAGATAGTAACTGTTCAAGGGAGAGGCATTCAAAGAGGTGGGAGGCAAGCCGAGAAAGTGGCTGATGGAACATTCTTGGCCTTATTATTAGAGAGGGGCTGTGGGCAGACATCTGAGGCCAAAGTTTAAATAGTTAAACAGCAAGTTCTCAAGTGAGCTCGTGGTCTGTGCGAGGACAGGAAGCAGGAGTCCTGTTACCCTCGCCTGCAGCACGCCTGGTAACCTGCTGTTGCTCCAAGGTACAGCTTGTTGTGGCAATTGCCTCTGAGGCTCTGGTGACAAGGTTGCAGCCGGCAGCTGAGCATGGTGAGTGTCATGTCACCTGCCTTCTTTTTTAAAAAAAATAATGTGCCTTATTAAGAGAAATGTTCTGGTCTCCTCATGGCTGTGATTGGTATGCTTGTGGCTGGGTGGTTTTTTTTTTTTTTTCCCCTGGAGTTTGTGTTGAGGAGGAGTATCTGAGAAAGGGAAGCATGGGAGCTGAAATGGAAAAGGTGGGTCAGTGGATTTCAGTGGCAGCTTCAAGACCAGGCTAAGGGTTTGCACTGGGTACTGTGGCAGCAACGAGCTGCGCTAAGCAGCTGGGGTGGGGAATGGGGGGCAGCTGTGTGGTTAATGCATCTCCGTGGCCCCAGTGCCTGGCCAAGGTAGGCATGCTCTAAACGGGGGGAGGTTGAGTGAATGAATTTGATGGATAAGCAGTGATGATTTGATCAAAGCAAAATTGTAGGACAGATAGCCTCAAGAATTGATGTAGGGCAGTTCAAAGTCCACAAGCTTTGGAGCCTGTGTGTATGTGTGTGTGTGTGTGTGTGTGTGTGTTCAGTTGTGTCTGACTCTTTGCAACCGCATGAACTGTAGCCCACCAAGCTCCTCTGTCCATGGAATTCTCCAGGCAAGAATACTGGAGGGGGTTGACATTTCTTTCTCCAGTAGATCCTCCCTACCCAGGGATCAAACCCATGTCTCCTGCATTGTAGGTGGATTCTTTTTTTTTTTTTTAATTTATTTTTACTTTATTTTACTTTACAATACTGCATTGGTTCCACCATAAAAATATGGAACGCTTCATGAATTTGCGTGTCATCCTTGCGCAAGGGCATGCTAATCTTCTCTGTAGCATTCCAGTTTTAGTATATGTGCTGCCAAAGTGAGCACTGTAGGTGGATTCTTTACCACTAACCTATCTGGGAAGCTCCAATATATATATATGTGTGTGGTGTGTGTGTGTGTGTCCCCATACATATGTGAGACACACAGATCTCCTTTATTTTTACAAATTATTATTAAATGTCATGTTACTATATTATTTAAACAGAAATACATATATATGTGTGTATATATAGTCATTATTCTCTATCAGTACACAAAAAGCTGCCTTCTTATCAATAGCTGCATAGTATTTCATTGTGTAGATACCTTACTTTGTATTTCTTGTAATTTTCTTATACTTTACTATTACAAATAATACTACAATGACAATTTTTGCACAAGCACCTTTGCACACCTGTATGAGTTTATCTGTGGAATAAATTATAATGCTTAGTAGTGGAATGTTCTCGCCACCCTGTGGCAGAGCTGGACATCATTTCACTCACATCCCACTAAAGAAAACATGGTCATATGGGTCCACCTTATAGCCGGGGAAACTGGAAACTGTAGCCCATCCCGTCCATTAAATTTTGCAGTTGCCGAAGGAGAACCATTTACTGTCCACTGTTAAGTGGCTCTGCCTCCCAAGGCAAAGTTACTGGACTTTATCCTGAGATCAGTGTAGGGTTGCAGAAAGACCTCCATATACGTTTGACAGCTCCCTCCTGACCCAGCCCTCTGGCAGGCTCTCTTGCAGTGCACTTGGGCATGGTGCGGGGGCGGTACACTGAGGACCTGCTGTGTGTCAGAAGCTGGGCTGGGTGTTTTTCCTGCCTCATTTCTAACCACAGGCCTGCAGAGGAGGCACCGTGATTCCCAACACACATGGAGGCTTAATAATACAAAGGATCTTGCTCAAAACTGAGGATCTGAACCCACATTTGTGTGTTATAAAGCCCACACCCTTGCTTTGGCCATGTCAGCGCACACTGCACACTAAGGCTCTTGCTATCCAGTATGGTACACGCAGCCACGTGCGGCAGGCCTAACTTTGACTCTCTTCTCATTTTCCAGGCCCTCTCTCAGCTCCTGTGCCTGTGGCCGTGGCCTTGGTGGCACCCTTCCCCGGTGGCCAGCCCAGGGCTTCCCCCACCCATGCAGTCTCCTACTCCCACTGCCCAGGGCCTCAGCGGCCCCCTCTTTGGGGCCTACACTCTCCCTACCTTCAAGTTCCAGCCTCGCCATGAGAGTGTGGACTGGAGACGCATCAGTGCCCTGGATGTGGACCGCGTGGCACGGGAGCTGGACGTGGCTACCCTGCAGGAGAACATCGCTGGTGTCACTTTCTGCAACCTGGACCGGGAGGTGTGCGGCCGCTGCGGGCAGCCCGTGGACCCAGTGCTGCTCAAGGTGCTGCGGCTGGCGCAGCTCAGCATCGAGTACCTGCTGCACTGCCAGGACTGCCTGAGCACCAGCGTGGCCCAGCTGGAGGCACGGCTGCAGGCCAGCCTGGGCCAGCAGGAGCGCGGCCAGCAGGAGCTGGGCCGCCAGGCCGACGAGCTCAAGGGCGTGCGGGAGGAGAGCCGCCGGCGGCGCAAGATGATCGGTGCCCTGCAGCAGCTGCTCCTGCAGACGGGCGCGCACAGCTACCGCACCGTGAGCACCGCTGCGGGGCGGGGACCCTGGGAGGGCTGTGCACCCAGCCAGTGGCCACCTCTGCGGCACTACCGCCTGCGCCCCGAGGCAGCTGTGGCCATTCTCACTGGGGCTGGGAGCAGGGTTTAGAGATGCCGTTCATCACCAGAGAGCCCCCTGCAGTCTGGTTAGGTCTACAGTGCGTGTGGAGTTGTGTGGCAGGTGTGTATGAGTTCAGAGTATAGATGTCTTATGTGTTATGTCTCATGTGTGCATGTGTGAACATACGCAGGGTGTGTGTGAGTTTACAGATGGTGGGTAAACATACCTTCGGTGCGTACATGATTGCTTGGAGGGTTATGTCTGTGAATGGTGTGTGCATGTGTGTATGTAGAGTGTGTGGCATATAACACAGTTATGTAAAATGTGCATGTAAAGATATACTTTTGTCGCATGTGTGGATGTATGAAGGGTGCGTGTGTGTGTGTGTGTGTGTAGAGGCCTAAGTGTGTATGTGTGAAGGCTTTGTGTGTGTGTAGAGGTGTGATGTGATAAACGTGTATAAGAGATGTGTGAGGGTATGTGTGAAATCAGTGTGTGACAAGGAACTGGTGAAGACAAGCCGTTCTGGAAAAGTGACTCCATTAGTCAACCAAGTGACAGCTCATCACCGAAAGTGGCATTTGAGCATTTGTGTCTCTTTCCATGAAAAGTGTAGATTGGGATCAGTTGCCCTTTAATGAATTGTTAGTGGCTAGATCCTCTGGCAGGCTCTGAGGATGAAGGCACCAATCATGCTGGTTCAGATTTTTCAGAAATTCACAGTGTAGGGGTGACTGGACAGAAGGAATCACTAAGATATGATGTTAGTGACTAGAATGGTAATTGATGCAATTAATGCAATGTTAATTATGATAAAAGGGTTAGACCTTTTCCAGTAGTAAATTACAAAATAGCAGTTTAACCTGGCTTAGGCCAATAAGGAATTTATTGGTTAATTTAACAGAAAAATCCAAGATGATGGTGGACTCAGATAGTGGCACCAGAATCTAGTTTCTCTCTCTGCAGCTCTTGGCAATTCTTTGTCAGTGTGGATTCCATTCTTAGAGTCTGTCTGTGTGGTAGCAAGTTGGGCCACTGCAATGCCAGTATTTCATTTTCCTAGATTCAGAGCTGGCATGGCAGAGGGCCGTGTTTGGTGCCTGGTTTGTGCTCCTTGGGGTGAGAAAGGGGAAGCAGGGAAGTGGGGGAGGAGGGGAAAATTACGGAAAATATAAAATGTATACAAAAGTAGAGAGAATAATATAAGGAACCTTCATTTGCATACTACCTAGCCCAATAGTTTTCAACTCATGGCCAGTGTTGTTGCATACGTTCCCATACACACTTCCCCCGACCCCTGGATTATTTTGAAGTGTATCAGTCATATGACTTTATCTGTAAATATTTCACTTTATATCTCTGAAAGGCAAGGACTCCTACTTTTAAACATAAGCATAATACCATCATCATGCCTGAAAAACCCACAAAAATTCCTTAGTATCATCAAATGCCTAGGTTTTGTTCATAGCTCCCTACAGCACTGGTAATGTTTTAAAGCTCAGAAAATAAATAGTTTGAAGGGGCTGTATAAAAAATATATGTGTGTATATAATGGCTCCGTGGTAAAGTATCCTCCAGCAATGCAGTTGATGCAGGTTTGACCCCTGGGTTGGGAAGATTTCCTGGAGAAGGAAGTGGCAGCCCACTATAGTATTCTTGTCTGGAAAATCTCATGGACAGAGGAACCTGGGGGGCAAAAGCTCATAGGGTTGCAAAAGAGCTGGACATGAGTTAGCAACTAAACAACAGTAACATATATATATATATATATGTTTTATATATGTATATATATATATGATTTGCATCACTACCTTACTTTGTAAATCAAGCTCTTCATTTGTGAAGCAGCCCAGGGTTCCCAAGGAATGAATGGGAGTGTTGATAGAGGGAGAATCATCCCAGAATGACTCAGGTGAGCTGATCTTGCACTTCCCCCTGCTTCCCTCTGTGTAGTGCCACCTGTGTGACAAGACCTTCATGAACGCCACCTTTCTCCGGGGCCACATCCAGCGCAGGCACGCAGGCATGGTGGAAGGCGGTGAGTGGAAGGGCCTGGGCTTCTCTAGAAGGCTGGGAGGTAAGGGCCCTCCAGAGTCACTCAGTCTGTCCCATTCACAGTCAAGAACACTGAGACTCAGAGAGGAAACACTGACCGTGGTCACATGATATAAAGGGCAGAACAAAGACTGGACGCTGCCTGTCTGGCTCCCAGCCAGCTCAGCAGGTGGAGGACGTGTACAAAGCTCAGAACCTCATCATCTGGTCGAGGAGCCGGTGATCCCACCATCCATGTGGAGGGATCCCACAGGGGCTTAGGAATGCTTCTGACCCCATGTTTAGAGGAAAAGGGCTGGGAGTCAGACAGGCAGGTTCCAGTCTTTACTTCGTCCCCTTCTGTTATGTGACCGTGGTTAGGGTGGTTTCCCTCTGAGTTTCAGTGTCCTTGACTGTGAGTGGGGCAGTTAGACACAGTGACTTGGATGGGCCCTTACCTCCCAGCCTTCTGTGAATCTGGTGCTGACTATGAATAAGCCTAAGTGGGCCTAAGGAGCAGTCAGACCAGTTCTTTGACTTTTTAATGTACATGAATTCATTATGATTTAATCACAGTAAAACTGTTCCAAATTCTAAAACAAGTAGCAAGGCTATATGTTTTCCCCTTTAAGAGATTTTTTGAGGTTTAATAAGAAATAGCTGTTAATGCAAATATGTTATGATAAAATGTAATGTAAATTAAACATAAAATCTCATTGAATAAAACATTTTCCCCTTTATTTTAATTTCCTTTTGAAAGAACAGAGTTTTAAAATAGCACTAGTCACCTAGTTACTATGTGTTTATTATATATCTGATTCTTCTTGGTTCAACATTGGAGGCAACTAAAGAAAAACAGATTTTCTATTTATTAAATACTTTTTTCTGGAAAGATATATGTTTTTGAAGAGATAGTTGTATACTCATTTTCATAGGAGCATTATTCACAGTAACTAAAGGTGTAGAAGCAACTCAAATGTCCACGGACAGATGAATGAATAAGCAAAATGTGGTATATGTATGTGTATATATATATGTACATACATATATATATAGATAGATAGATACAAAGAAATGGTTTTCAGCCTTAAAAAGAAAGGTCATTCTGCCATTTGCTACAATAGGTTATTTTGCTAAGTGAACTGTCAGTTAAAAAAGGACAAATACCATATGATTTCACTTATATGAGGTACATAGAATAGCCAAATGCATAGAAACAGAAAGTAGAATGGAGGTTGCTAAGGGCTGGAGGAAGAGGCGATGGGAAGTTAGTGTTTAGTAAGGACAGAGATTCTGTTTTACAAGATGAAGAATGTCCTGAAGATGGGTGGTGGTGATGATTGAACAACATTATGAATGTATTTAGTCCTACTGAACTGTACATTTAAAAATGGCTACGATGGTAAATTTTATGTTAGGTATATTTACCACAGTAAAAAATGGGAAAATACATGCCTTTGATGTAGAAAATTTAAGTGCAGAAAGGTAGAAAAGAGAAAATAAAAACCATGGACGATATCATCTGCAGCTAATATGTTGGTGTGTCTGTGGGCATTATTTTTGTGTATGAATATTATATAAGATGCAGTTTTGATACTGCTTATTTTCAATTAAGAATATATCATTTTTCCAAAATCAGTAAATCATCTTTGAAAACATGGTTTTTAATGGCTGAATAGTATTTCATCATGTGCTGATCATAATTTATTTCACAACTGAATTATTTCTTAATTTATTTGGATAACTAAAACATTCCCCAATTATAAATCACATGGTGGCAACATTCTTGTGCATAAATCCTTGTGCATGTTCCTTATCACTTCCTTAATGTACAGTGCTGGGAAAAATATGGAGAGGAAAAATACGTTCTTAAGGAAATCCCATGGACAGAGGAGTCTGGCAGGCTACAGTCCGTGGGGTCACAAAAGAGTTGGATGTGACTTAGCAACTAAAACAACAACAATTAAGACAACTTTGGCTACATCAGTGTTCAGTAATTCATATCAGGCAGCTGACTTCTCAGATACTGCAGTTCTCCCATTCCAGACTCACCTCAAATCACTTTATTTTTATTTTATTATTTTATGTTTTTGGCGGTGCCACATGGCATGCCTAATCTTAGTTCCCCAACTAGGGTTCGAACCTGTGCCCCTGGTGTGGAAGCCCTGAATCTTAACCACTGGATTTCCAGGGAAGTCCCTCAAATCACTTTATTAAAAGTTGCTTGTTTCTAAAAAGCCCCATTTGAGAAAAGCCATATATCTTAAAAAAAAAAAAAGCTTGAAGTTTTAATAAAAGTACCATCTAATAATCCCTAAATGTACTTTGAAAAATAACAAATGTTCAAGTACAATTGGTGTCTTTTTCATTAACCTTTAACGCGTAGTTTATCAGTATGTAGTTTAGTTAGAGTATTCTTCTATAATTCAAGTTTTCTTCATAGTGCACAGTGCCTTTTTTTTAATTTGAAATTTAAAACTACACATTTGAACTGTACTGTATTACTGAAAAGAATGAACTTAAAACTACAATTTTTATCATTACTTTAAATTCCCCTCTTTGTATTAATAATGGGTGTGTACATACTATTTGGTATCCTGATTCTGTTACTTTACCAGTTTTACATTCATATTTCCCACTTGTAAATACTGTCAAAATAGTTATTTTAGGGACTTCCCTGGTGGTCCAGTGGTTAAGACTCCGAGCTCCCAAAACAAAGGGCCCAGATTCGATTCCTGGTCAGGGAACTAGATCCCACATACTGCAACCAAAGATCTGGTACCGCCAAATAAATAAACAAAAATAAATACATGTTTTAAAAATAGTTATTTTAAATGACAATGTATTGAGCTGTCCTGCCAGGTGCTATGCTAGGCACTTTGCATTGTCACATTTCATCCTCACAGTGACCCTCTGGGTTCAATTCAGTTCAGTTCAGTTGCTCAGTCATGTCCGACTCTTTGCAACCCCATGGACTGAAGCACACCAGGCTTCCCTGTCCATCACCAACTCCCAGAGCTTGCTCAGACTCATATCCGTTGAGTTGATGATGCCATCCANTGCTCAGTCATGTCCGACTCTTTGCAACCCCATGGACTGAAGCACACCAGGCTTCCCTGTCCATCACCAACTCCCAGAGCTTGCTCAGACTCATATCCGTTGAGTTGATGATGCCATCCAACCGTCTTATCCTCTGTCCTTCTCCTCCTGACCCTCTGGGTTAGGTGCTGTTATTGCTTCCATTTTTCACTCTGGAGAAACAGAGGGTGAGGGAGGTTATGTCATTTGCCCAGAGTCTGTGTACAGTGTAAAGCTGGTCTCAGACTGAAGTGTTACTGCACACAAGGAACTGTACACACCACTGACTCTGACTTAATGCTGGTCACCCTCGTTTTGTTTGGATCCAACAGGAAAGCAGAGGAAGCAGGAGCAGCCAGTGGAGGAGGTGTTAGAAGAGCTACGGGCCAAACTGAAGTGGACCCAAGGGGAGCTGGAAGCCCAGAGGGAGGCGGAGAGGCAGCGGCAGCTCCAGGTGGGCGTGGAGGAGAAATGGCAGGGGATTCGGTCATGGACTGGCCAGGAGACCCGTAACGTGCTCAGATCCCACAGAGTCGACATTCTGGCTGTTTCCCAGAGCTGAGAGTCAGGGCTAGGATGGTGTCTTCCCGGATGTGCCAAGTGATTTTAGGTAGTCCGGGAAGGAAAATTCAATTATTTGGCTAGAACTGTGTGGCCAAAAGAGAGCTGCAGCTTCCTGTGTTTGCACCCTCTGTGCACATTTGAACCTGAATTTTAACTTCCTACAACATACTGTTAGCTTTTGGAGGAGAAAGACTGGGTAAACTCCAGAAGGCAGCTCAGAGGAGGCATTCAGTAAATATTTGTAGAATGAAAATACATACACCTGCGTCACGCCTTCCGTCATTTATTCATTCATCACTCCTTGCCAGGCATCATGAAGAATATAGAGAGAAGAGACGTGATCCCCATTCTTTACAGTACAGATAAGACTAATTCCACTCCCAGTCCAAATACAGGGGACTGGGGGATAAATGTTCTTTGGGTCTCCATAGTGACTTACATGGAAAAGGGGCCCTGGCAGTTTCTTGGTAAATATTTGTCATAATGTGGAATTAATGATTCTATTGTTCTTGCTTTTCTTTGTAGGAAGCAGAGATCATTCGCCAAAGGGAAGCAGAAGCTAAGAAAGAATTTGATGAATGGAAAGAAAAAGAGCGGGCGAAGCTATATGGGGAAATAGACAAGCTCAAAAAATTATTTTGGGATGAATTTAAAAGTGTTGCCAACCAGAACTCTACCTTAGAGGAGGTACCCAACCTAAAAGACTTCTCAGAGTTCTTTAGCTGAAAACCTGCTTATTTGTTCACAAAATTTATTTCTTTGTACTAGTTCTATGAGTCCAGACACAAGAGGGCAGTGGCTGGTATTGAACCCATGCTCCATCACATACTGGCTGGGTGATCTTGGGAGTGTTACTTAACCTTCCTTTGCCTCAGTTTCCTTTCTGTAAGATAGGTTTCTGAAAGGGTTAAATTAGCACATCAATACCTAACATTATCTGCATATATTATAGTAAGAGCTCCAGAGATGTTATGCTTATTTTTGTTCACTGGGCAAGAAATGAGGCAAAATGTAAATAGATACATTTTTCTTCTAACAAGTATTTGCTGAGCACTGGTTACAAGTAGGCACTCTGTTGAGGCCTGTGGAGTCACATAGTAACTAATATTAACTGAAACATTTTTTAGCCCCTGTACAAAGTTCTCTATAAACACTAGCTTTTAATTCTCATAACAACCAAAAAACTCTAATATTCTAAAGGTAGGTTGTTCGCTTATTAATTTCTTTTTTAAAAAAAGATTTATTTATTTGGCTGTATCAGATCTTAGTTGCAGCACCAAGAGATCTTTCATTGTGGTGCAGATTCTCTAGTTGCCGCATGCAGGCTTAGTTGCTTTGTAGCCTGTGGGATCTTAGTTCCCCAACCAGGGATTGAATCTGTGTCCCCTGCATTGCAAGGTGGATTCTTAACCACTGAACTACCAGGGAAGTCCCTAAGTTTGCTTTTTAAAATTTTATTTATTTTTGGCTGTGCTGAGTCTTCATTGCTCTGTATGGGCTCTCTCTAGTTGCGGCGAGCAGGGGCCACTCTTCGTTGCCACGCGCAGGCTTCTCATCGTGGAGGTTTCTCTTGCTGTGGAGCACGTGCTCTGGGGCATGCAAGCTTCAGGAGCTTGGGCACACAGGTTCAGTAGTTGTGATGCAGGGGCTTCGTTGCTCCTCGACATGTGGAATCTTCCTGGACCAGGGACTGAACTCGTGTGCCCTGCATTGGCAGTGGATTCTTATCCACTGGACCACCAGGGAAATCCTCCCTAATTTATTTTTTTAAAGGATTTCCCTGGTGGTCCAGTGGTTAAGGCTTCCACTGTACAGGGTGCATGTTTGATCCCTGATTGGGTATCTCACATGCCACACAGTGAGTAAAATAAAATGAAATGCCTTAAAAAAAAAAAAGCTATTATTATTCCCCCTTTTCAAGCAAAGACATTGAGGCCACATTTGCCCAAAGTCAAACAGCTGTTCTGAGAGGTAGAGCTGGGATTTGAACCCAGCTCCTTAGACTTCGAAGCTCTGCTCCTCTACTGGATATATTATCAAATTTATCCACAAAAAAGCTTATTAAAATTATCCCTGGACTGTATCTTCCCATATAAACCTGTATAAGGGAAACATTTTGAAAAATATTTTCAGAATGTTGTGTTTTAGTCACTCAGTCATGTCTGAATCTGGGATCCCATGCACTGTAGCCTGCCAGGCTCCTCTGTCATGGAATTGCCCAGGCAAGAATACTGGAGCGGGTTGCCATTTCCTTCTTCAAGGGATCTTCCTGACCCAGAGATCAAACGCTTCTCCTGAGTCTCCTGCATTGCAGGCAGATTCTTTACCGCTGAGTCACTGGGGGAGCTGTATCAGGGAAAAGGTTTGAGGAGAAATATTTTCAGAATGTATTCAGCTGTTATTGGTTCTCTGAACAGCATGGAATATCTTTTCTTATTTTTGACAATGAATTTTCTAATAGTGTTTCTCAAAATCATTCTACATTTTGCCTAAAGAAACACCTGGGCAGGTTTATCCATAAGGGGATTGTGGTAGGATATGGAGGGAGCCTTGAGTGACCCATCATCTCAATCTGAGATGGAAAACCAAGGATGGAGGGTGGTGGGGTTGAAACGAGAGGTAGGGGTGTGTGTGTGTGTGTGTGTGTGTGTGCATGTGTGTATGTGTATGTGTAGGGACTTGGGCCCTCCCATCCTAAGTGGTCCCCTAGCGTGGACAGGGATGGTTTATGGAAGACAGGCTGCTGCTCCACCATGTGGTCATGGTTCTGACCCCAGCTCCACCCTCATCATCTCTGAGCTCATCTGAACCTCTGACTCCCACGCTTCCCCTGACATTGCTCACTGACTAGACACGTCCTGTAAATAGGTACTGATTTAAGTTTGGAGTTGTTATTCATAAACCAGACTTCCCTGGTGGCTCAGATGGTAAAGCGTCTGCCTGCAATACGGGAGAAACCACGTCCTCAAAATTCAAAAGGTTACATCTGTTAGGAAATTTTGAGTTGTGGTGAACAAGGACATAATTCTTACTACCATCCATGGTTTCCTTTTAACCAACTGGAACATCCATTTTTTGTCTTCCCCCGTAGGGCGACTTCTATTGAATTTTTGTGTTTGTGTGTCTCCCCTCATCTCCTCTCACCTGACATTTTATTATTTTAATTTTATTAAAGTATAGGAACCAAACTGGATACAAAATTCTCAGTGTACTTGGATAATTATTTTGTTGGTCTACTTTTAAAAAATTCCAGGAGTGGGGGAAACAGGTAAGATTGCATTTAGAATGATTGTGTAAAACACTGTAAGTGTACTTTCAAAGCACAAGAGAAGATGTTAGGAGGGCCAGTGAGAGCTAAGTGCATTTTGAAAATATTTGTTCTCATAACTTTGACCCTGATACAGAAGTCAGAGAGCTTACTTTGGCTAAATCCTCTCACTAAAGAGAGAACTTTAGATTAGATGTAGGTTAAGTCCAATTAGAGTAATTGGTGGCTTAGATGGTTAAGCGTCTGTCTACAATGTGAAAGACCTGGGTTCGATCCCTGGGTCGGGAAGATCCCCTGGAGAAGGAAATGACAATCTACTCCAGTACTATTGCCTGGAAAATCCCATGGACAGAGGAGCCTGGTGGGCTACAGTCCATGGCGCTGCAAAGAGTCGGACACGACTGAGTGACTTTACTTACTTTAAGTCCAGTGGCCAAANCTGGAGAAGGAAATGACAATCTACTCCAGTACTATTGCCTGGAAAATCCCATGGACAGAGGAGCCTGGTGGGCTACAGTCCATGGCGCTGCAAAGAGTCGGACACGACTGAGTGACTTTACTTACTTTAAGTCCAGTGGCCAAAGGAGGCCCTAGTTGAAAGGAAAGCACCACGTGGTTTTCTTGGTAACACCAAGAAAGCCGCTGTCTGGTGTGTCATAAGCAGCAGCGTGAAGACAGAAGTGACACATTGGAGGCTGAAGTTGTGCATACATCTGATAGAGCATTTGATGCAACAAAAATATCCAAGGGGTTTAGAAATGGTTTTCTCAGATGGTGCCAGTGGTAAAGAATCCACCTGGTGATGCAGGAGACACAGGAGACATAGGTTTGATCCCTGGTTGAAGAAGATCCCCTGGATCTGGAAATGGCAAACCACTCCTGTATTCTTGCCTGGGAAATCCCATGAACAGAGGAGCCTGGTGGGCTAGAGTCCACGGGGTCTCAAAAGAGTCAGACATAACTGAGAACGTGCTACTATATTTTGTATGAGAAATGGTTAACATTTGGACCCAATATTGCTTTAGCAGAAGAGTTAAAGATAATAAGAATGTGAAGTTAAACTCAGGGGCTTAACAGTTCTCTAAAGCTGTAATAGGGTCTATGAGATTTATATAGTAAAAGAGAAGTAGGTAATTGCTTCTGTCACTACAGTAGTGATATATTTAAAAATATAACTATGGGGAGGAGGTGGAAAGGCATCTTCTCTTTGATCCACTTTTCCTTACCTTTTCCTTCACTTTAGCTCAGGAACTGTTAGCTCAGGAAGCACTCACTGGGCATTGGTGACATGAGTCCAAGCTGTGAAAAGCCAGGCCTTCTTGGTGACAGCCAAGATTTTTTTTTTCTTTGTTGGAAGAGGAGCAGGAGTCCTCAGGGAGTGGTCTGGAATGCCAGAGACCCTCCTCATGGCTCTGAGAGTCTGATTCTCTTTAGCCTCTTCTTGACTGAGGAAGAAATGGGAAAGCTGTCAGACAAGTTTTGGGCTTGAAGTACAGCAGAATTTTAATGCAATGGAAATGACCCTCTTGAATTGTGTTCTTCCATGGGATTTTCTCCTGTGCAAGAGCTGAGCCTTCAGGAGA
Source organism: Neotragus pygmaeus (assembly GCA_006410875.1). Taxonomy (NCBI): domain Eukaryota; kingdom Metazoa; phylum Chordata; class Mammalia; order Artiodactyla; family Bovidae; genus Neotragus; species Neotragus pygmaeus. Next base: position 170,709 of record SJYV01029340.1, read on the forward strand.
ACCATAGTGAAGGGGAGTGTGGGCTTTTGGGAATATTTGCAGGCATGCAGATACCCAGTAAGTTCAAGTTGGGGCCTTGTGGTTGGGATAAGTATGCCCTTCTGACACCGCTCAGGGTATAAAAGACAATGTCACGATTACATCTTCATCTGAATGAAACTGCACTTTGGCCTTTCCAGAAGCTGCAGGCACTGCAGTCTCACAATGTGATGAAGTCCAACCTGGGGTCCCTGCGGGATGAGGAGCCCGAGGAGCGACTCAGGCAGGCTCAGGAGCTCTGGGCTCTGAAGGAGAAGATGGAAATTCAGGTGAGCCAAAGTCCTATGCCTTTCTTCCTGAACCAGGCAAGAAATGTGCTGTCTCACAACAAAGTTTCTTGTTCTCACTCTGGTTTTAGGGTGGTTGCTATTGTTTAGTCCCTTAGTCCTGTCTGATTCTTTGTGACCCCATGGACTGCAGCATGCCAGGCTTCCCTGTCCTTCATCTCCCAGAGTTTGCTCAAACTCATGTCCGTTGAGTTGGTGATACCATCCAACCATCTCATCCTTTGTTGCCCCTTCTCCTGCCTTCAGTCTTTCCCAGCATCAGGGTTTTTCCCANCATGCCAGGCTTCCCTGTCCTTCATCTCCCAGAGTTTGCTCAAACTCATGTCCGTTGAGTTGGTGATACCATCCAACCATCTCATCCTTTGTTGCCCCTTCTCCTGCCTTCAGTCTTTCCCAGCATCAGGGTTTTTCCCAATGAGTCAGCTCTTCACATCAGGTGGCCAAAGTATTGGAGTTTCAGCTTCAATATCAGTCCTTCCAGTGAAAACCCAGGACTGATTTCCTTTAGGATGGACTGGTTGGATCTCCTTGCAGTCTAAGGGACTCTCAAGAATCTTCTCCAACACCATAGTTCAAAAGCATCAATTCTTCAGTGCTCAGCCTTCTTTGTGATATAACTCTCACTTCCATACGTTGACTACTGGAAAAAATCACAGGTTTGACTATTTGGACCTTTGTTGGCAAAGTGATTTAGGGAGATTAAAGACATCACAGTTCTATCATTTCAGACCTTGTGCCAATTAAGGAAAGCATAGAGTAGGGTTCTTAGGGTTCTCAGGTGTGGCTGGTGACGTTCAAGTGTGCAGTGTCAGATTTGCCAGAGAGTTTTTTGAAAATACATTCAGCCGTGTATTTTACTGGACACCCTTGCCCTCACTTTGAGTCCAACCCAGTTGAAAACTATTCTTTGAAAGTGTGACAGTCTCCTGGCTTTGAAGATATTTGGCATGTATCTAACATTCAGTTCAGTTGCTCAGTTGTGTCCGACTCTTTGCGACCCCATGAACCACAGCACACCAGGCTTCCCTGTCCATCACCAACTCCCAGAGTCCACCCAAACCCATGTCCATTGAGTTGGTGATGCCATCCAGCCATCTCATCCTCTGTCATCCCCTTCTCCTCCTGCCTCAATCTTTCCCAGCATCAGAGTCTTTTCAAGTGAATCAGCTCTTCGCATCAGGTGGCCAAAGTATTGGAGTTTCTTTCAGTTTCAACATCAGTCCTTTCAATGAACACCCAGGACTCATTTCCTTTAGGATGGACTTGTTGAATCTCCTTACAGTCCAAGGGACTCTCAAGAGTCTTCTCCAACACCACAGTTCAAAAGCATCAATTNTGGAATTCCATCATGTCCACTAGCTTTGTTCATAGTGATGCTTCCTAAGGCCCACTTGACTTCACATTCCAGGATGTCTGGAATGGTATGATGGTAAATATTTAACAACCAATTGACTGGAACTAAAAAAGCTTTGATTTGCAACATTTGTCATTTTCTGTGGTAAAATATTCCCACTATGGTTGATTTGCCTCTGCCAACATGAGGCCACTGGAGATGGAACGGGGAAGACTTATGCACTGTTTGCTCTCGCTGGCTGGGAGGAGGTGGCCTGGCTTCCACTGGCTGAAACTTAGATCAGTCCAGTTATATATGGTCTGTCTCACTGATAATTCCACAGCAAGGAAGGGCAATTGACACTGTTGTTAAATCACACTGTCCTGCTTCTTCTCTCCAAGATCATTACGAAAGAGCTTAATGTTTCCAACTGCTTGATGTTTCACAAATTTCAAACTTAAAAAGCATTCTTTTTCTATGAACTCCATTCACATCCCATTTTTCTGTTGCTTCCCTTACCAATTTGTGTGTTTGTGTAACAGATGGAAATTAACCCAACTCTTCGTTGCTCCTGTGGCCATTTCCCTGTTTCCTGTTGCCCTTAAACTTTGTTGATCATGGGTTTTGACTATGCAAAATTAATAATGTTTATGTGGCCAAAATGATCAAATTATCAGTCTTTTTTGTTTATAGCCATTCTGAGATTTAAAAAGAAAATATTCCTGGGAATTCCCTGGTGGTGCAGTGATTAAGACTCCATACTTCTACTACCAGGGGCCCAGGTTTGATCCCTGGTAGGGGAACTAAGATCCTATAAGCCGTGAAGTGGGGCCAGAAAAAAATGCTCTCTTTTCTTTTATTTTTAGTTTGCTCATCCATTCATTCATTCATCTATGTCACCTCACTGAGGTACGATTGACATGTAAAAAGCTTTGCATATGTAATGTCTGTAACTCATTGAGTTTGGGAGTAAACGTAGCCATATTTTGCTACTGTGAATAATGCTGCAATGAACCCATGTATGTGGGCCTCTTTTTGAGATCCTGATTCCAGTTCCTTTGAATCAATATTGAGAAGTGAGATCACTGGATTATTTGGTAGTTCTAAGAAAACCAAACAAGTTTATTAACAGGTATACCTCTTGGATACATGGGGAGACTCACTGGGGAAAATGAGTAACTCTCTTGGTTCTTAACTTTTTTGAGGAGCTCTCCATCCTGTTTTTCTACAATGACTGTGCCAACTTACATTTTCACCAACACTGTAAAACATTTCTCTTTCTCCATATCTGTGCCATTTGTTATCTTTTGTTACTTTAAAAAATATATATCTGTTGACAATTTGAAGGTCTTCTTTGGAGAAATGTGTAGTTAGCCTCTTTGTCCACTTTTCAATTGGGTTATTATTTTTTTTTGCTATTAAGTCATATGAATTCCTTATGTTTTAGAGATGAACTCCTTATGAGATATATGGTTTGCAAATATTTTCTCCCATTTTTTAAGTTATCTTTTCATCTGTTGATGGTTTCCTTTACTATGTAGAAACTTTAGTCCTGTTTGTTTATTTTTGTTTTTGTTGCCTATGCCTTTGGTATCACATCCAAAAAATATCATTGATAAGATCAATGTCTCTCTTTTATTCTAGGAGTTCTAGAGTTTCAGATCTTACATTTAAGTATTTAATTCATTTTGAGTTGAGTTTTGTGTATGGTGTAGGGTATTGGTCCCATTTCATTCTTTTGCATGTTGATATCCATTTTTTCCGAATACCATTTACTGAGGAGATTCCTCTCTCCATTTTGTATCCTGGGTGCTATTGTCAAAGATTTGTTGACCATACATACATGGGTTTAAGTTTGGGTTTCGTCTTCTGTTCCATTGGTGTACGTGTCTGTTTTTATTACCACTACCATACTGTTAAATACTATAGCTTTGTAATATAATTTGAAGTCAGGAAGTGATGCCTCTAGTTTTGTCTTCTTGCTCAAGATTGCTTTGGCTGTGTGGTTTCATGTGAATTTTAGGATTGAATAGGTATGTTAGGATTGTATGGGTATTTTAACAATGTTCTTCCAATCCATGGGCATGAAATATCTCCGTTTATTTGTCTTCTAGTTTCATAACTTCGTGGTTAGAAAAGATTAACCTGATACGATTTCAAGTTTAAATTGGCAAAACTTTGTTTTATGATCTATCTTGGGGAATAGCTTTGGACATTTGAGGAGAACGTGTATTCTGCTCCTTGGATAGAATGTTCTTATTTATTGACTGAACAAGCCTGTTCAGCCCACTTGTTCTATGGTGGTGTTCAAGTCCACTGTTTACTTACTGATTTTGTCTGGATGATTTATCCATTGTTGAAAGTGGAGTATTGAAATCCTCTACTGTTACTGTATTACTATCTGTGTCTCCCTTTATTTTTGTTAATGTTTGCTTTATATATTTAGGTGCTCCTATGTTGTGTGAATACATAGCCATCCCCCAGTATCCATCCATAGGAGACTGGTTCCAGGAACCTCTATGGATGCCAAAATTCTGATACTCAAGTCCCTTATATTTCGCATATAACTCACAAGCATCATTTAAAAAATTTTAACATAATTTATAAATTACTTATAATACCTAATTACGATGGAAATTTTATGTAACTTATTGTGAGTATAATGTAAATGCTCTGTACAGATTTGTTAGCATGAAGCAAATTCAAGTTTGCTTTTGGAACTTTCTGGAATTTTTTTCCAAATATTTTCAGTCCACAGTTAATTGAATCCCTGGATGTGGAATACACAGATGTGGAAACCGTTGATATGGAGGACTGACTGCATATTTACAGTTTTATATCCTCCTGATTCACTGGCCCCTCTCTCATTACATAATGACCTTCTTTGTCTCTTATGACAGGTTTTGATGTAAAGCCTATCTTGTCTGATATGAATACAGCTACGTTCTCTTTTGTTTACCATCTGCAGAGATGTTTTCTCACATCTCTTCAGTTTCAGTCTGTATGTGCCCTTGAAGCTAAGTCTTTTGTAGGCAGCATATAGTTGGATCTTGTTTTTAAAAGCCATTCAGCCACTTTAAATCTCTTGGTTGGAGAATTTAGTCCATTTAAATGCAAAGTAATTACTGATAAAAAAGGATTTGCTATTGGCCATTTTGTTGTTTTCAGACCGTCCTGTAGTTACTTTGTTCCTTTCTTTCTCTCTTGCTGTCTTTCTTTGTGAGTTGATGATTTGTGTGTGTGTACTTTGATTCCTTTTTCTCTTTCTCTTTTGTTTATCTGCTACAGTTTTTCTTTATAATTAGTATTTGTTGTTGTTGTTCAATCACTAAGTCGTGTCCAACTCTTTGTGACCCCATGAACTGCAGCACGCCAGGCTTCCCTGTCCTTCACTATCTCCCTGAGTTTGCTCAAACTCATGTCCATTGAGTCAGTGATGCCATCCAATCATCTCATCCTCTATAGCCGCCTTCTCCTCTTGCCCTCAGTCTTTCTTGGCATCAGGGTCTTTTTCAATGAGTCAGCTCTGATTCATATTAGGTGGCCAAAGTATTGGAGCTTTAGCTTAAGCATCAGTCCTTCCAATGAATATTCAGAGTTGATTTCCTTTAGGATTGACTGTTTTGATCTTATTGCTGTTCAAGAGACTCTCAAGACTCTTCTCCAGTACCAGAGTTTCAAAGCATCAGTTTTTGGTGCTCAGCCTTCTTTATGGTCCAGCTCTCACATCCATATGTGACTACTGAAAAAAACCGTAGCTTGGACTGTATGGACCTTTGTCGGCAAAGTGATGTCTCTGTTTTCAATACACTGTGTGGGTTTGTCATAGCTATTCTTCCAAGGAGCAAGCGTCTTTTAATTTTGTGGCTACAGTCACCATTCACAGTGATTTCGGAGCCCAATAAAATGAAATCTGTCACTATTTCCACTTTTCCCCATCTATTTGCCATGAAGTGACGGAACCAGATTCCATTTTTGAATGTTGAGTTTTAAGCCAGCCTTTTCACTCTTCCCTTTCACCTTCATCAAGAGGCTCTTTAGTTCCTCTTTTGTTTTCTGCCATTAAAGTGTTTTCATCCACATATCTGAAGTTATTGATATTTGTCCTTGCAACCTTGATTCCAGCTTGTGATTCATCCAAACTGGCATTTCACATGATGTACTCTGCATATAAGTTAAATAAGCAGGGTGACAACATACAGTCTTGATATACTCCTTTCCCAGTTTTGAACCAGTCTGTTGTTCCATGTCTGGTTCTAACTATTGCTTCTTGACCTGCATACAGGTTTCTCAGGAAGCAGGTAAAGTGGTGTGGTATTCCCATCTCATTAAGAATATTCCACAGTTTCTTGTGATCCATACATGCAAAGGCTTTTAGCATAGTCAATCAAGCAGAAATAGATTTTTTGGGGGAATTCCCTTGCTTTTTCTATGATCCAGTGTATATTGGCAATTGATCTCTGGTTCCTCTGCCTTTTATAAATCCAGCTTATACATCTGGAATTTCTCAGTTTATGTACTGCTGAAGCCTAGCTTGAAGAAATGAGTGCAATTGTATGGTAACTTGAACATTTTTTGGCAGTGGCTTTCTTTGGGATTGAAATGAAAACTGACTTTTCCAGTCATAAAACATTTTATAATTACAGCACTCTATTTTAAGCTGGAAACAACTTAACTTTGATTGCATACAAATAGTCTACACTTTTTCTTCTCTTCCTCCACACCTTCTGGTGTCCACAAGCTAGCCAGTAGGATCTGAAGCTGGTGTTGAGATCTGTGTGCCAGCACTGAAAATCGGTTCAGCTATGTCGATTCCCTCAGTTATGGTGTAGTGAGACAAAAGTGGGGCTCCTGGGCAGCATCCTTCAAGCCCTGGGCAGTCGGGTGCTCACTTGCACTCACTTTCCTTGTGGGAGAGACTGTGGGCTGAGGGATTCTCTCTTAGCACTGAGCTGTGCTGTCTTGGGTGAGGGGTAACACGGGTAAGGTGAAACTATTCTTCCCCTCTTCAGTGTATCCACTCTTGGATTTTTTTTGCTTCATCAACGTGCTAGGACCTCTAGCTGGATTCCCGAGCTCTCATAAAGGTATTCTCATCTGTGGGTATTTTGAGAACTGGAACCTACTAGTCCATTATCTTGCTGACATCTCTTACATTTTTTAAGATGAAATCTTTGACCACCTAGAATTTGTTTTCATTTAAGATGTGAAATAAGGATACAAGTTCATATTTTTTTGCAATCCAAGTTCAAGTAGTTAACTACTTGTTTGAACAGCATTTGTCAATAATGCATCTTCCCCCCATTAATTCTTTCAGGGCCCCGAACATCCACCCTCCAAAGACAGCCCCCTCTGTTACCCTGCAGCTTCTTTCAGAGAGTGCCAGGAGGAGAAAGGCAAATGGGAGCGAGAGCACACAGTCCTTCCTCCCACCTTAACGGAGCACGAGCTCTCAGGCAGGAGCCGTTTGTTCATGTTCTGCTTTTTCTGTTTTTCTCCCTCTCATTTTCCCTGCTCTGGTGTGTTGCTCTGACTTCAGAGCTGTAATAACAAACCTATTACTACAACAAGACACCAGAAGGGGAAAATGAGACTAAGTTACCAAGGAAGAAAGAGACTCAGCATCAACCCTGAGCCTAGCTGTAGAGCCTGCAGGCTGTTGAATAAGGGATGNAGTGTGGGGGTGGGTGGGGAGCCATGGTTTTTCATTGTGACTGGTGTGGCAGCCGGCTGAGGTGAGGATCCCCTCTGTCCTCAGGGAGCTCCGCCTTGTCTGTTCTTAGGGTCCTGTCACTCTCCAGACTCCTGTTTCCTGCTCTGCAGACTAGAGCGTTTCCTGCACGCCCAGTTTCCCAGGTGAAACAGCCTCTTGGCAGGATGCGATTTCAGATTTGCTTGCATCTGTTCCTGCGATCTTGCATTTTTATTTTTTGTCTTATCTATCTTGTTGTTGTTCAGTCACTTAGTTGTGTCTAACTTTTTGTGATGCCATGAACGCAGCCTCCTAGGCTTTCCTGCCCTTCACTAGCTACTTGAATTTGCTCAAAGTCATGTTCAGTGAGTCAGTGATGCCACCCAACCATCTCATCCTCTGTCATCCCCTTCTCCTCCTGCCCTCAATCTTTCCCACCATCAGGGTCTTTTCCAGTGAGTCAACCCTTCACATCAGGTAGCTTTGGCTACCTGTGTATTGGAGCTTCAGCTTCAGCATCTGTCCTTCCAGTGAATATTCAGGGTTGATTCCCTTTAGGATGGACTAGTTTGATCTCCTTGCTGTCCAAGAGACTCTCGAGAGTCTTCTCCGGCACCACAGTTTGAAAGCATCAGTTCTTCGCCTTATCTATCTTATTTGTTTGTTTATCTGTCTCTCTCCCAGGAATGTATAAGAACCATGGCAGCTGGGTGAGAGGTGAGGGGATGGGCTTTCCTCTTTGTCAGTGTTTCCTCAGTCCCCAGAGCCTTGCAGGGAAGGGACATTCCTACTTGTAATCTCCTTCCTCCTTCCTTCACCTAATGGGGAGGTAAGTATGTGCCTCTTGAATGTAATTTAATTCTTTCAGGGCCCCGAACATCCACCCTCCAAAGACAGCCCCCTCTGTTACCCTGCAGCTTCTTTCAGAGAGTGCCAGGAGGAGAAAGGCAAATGGGAGCGAGAGCACACAGTCCTTCCTCCCACCTTAACGGAGCACGAGCTCTCAGGCAGGAGCCGTTTGTTCATGTTCTGCTTTTTCTGTTTTTCTCCCTCTCATTTTCCCTGCTCTGGTGTGTTGCTCTGACTTCAGAGCTGTAATAACAAACCTATTACTACAACAAGACACCAGAAGGGGAAAATGAGACTAAGTTACCAAGGAAGAAAGAGACTCAGCATCAACCCTGAGCCTAGCTGTAGAGCCTGCAGGCTGTTGAATAAGGGATGTCAGTTTAATTGCAGCTTTCCCCCCTTAGTATGGTCGAGATGCATCTGTTCTTTGCTTCTCTGTGTTCTTTATTAGGTTCACAAATTATTTTGCCGTAAGATGCTAATAGTGTCTGCAAAAATGAAGCATAATTTTGGAGTTGCTATTCTTGTGCCTTTCACCCTTTTCGCTGGCTGCTCCTTATTCTAAAGGTTTCTGTATGGGATGAAAAGCTCTTTGAAGACAGGGACCATCTCTTGTGGGTTACTTGATGATTCTGGGTTCCCCTCAGAGGCAGGTACAGGGTTGGCAGGTCATCCACCTCTGCAGAGTCCCCGGGAAGCACGTTCCACATTTCTTCTCCTCACCCCTACTCTTTCGTCTCTGTTGCTTGTCTCAACCGGAGGAGGTGATGAGTAAATGTGGACTTCCCTTCCTGGCTTTTCCCTAGAAAGGCTGATGGATATGTTGTGATGTGTTCATTTACTCATATATATTTATTGGAAACCCTGCTAAGTGTCAGGCGCTGTGTCAGGCATGGGGAAGAGAACGGTGATGAAGACAGACTCAGTCTCCACTCTCTTGGTGCTTACATTCTCATAGGGAAAGCAGACAAAAACAACTTGACTGATAAGTAGTTATAAACTTGGTATAAGGCGTGAATGAAAATGAAGTTGAATAAGATAGTGGATAGTGAGAAAGGTGACCTCCTTTCCATGAGGTGGTTAGGAAAGGACTCTGAGAATTAACTCAAAACCTAAAACCTGAAAATCGTCCAGCTGTGTTGAAGACTGAGGGAATAAGCATGTGCAAAAGTCCTGAGATAATGTCCTGTTGGACAATTTTAGTAATATAACTCATGTTAGAATTTTTTTTACCCTTTGTTAGAGGAAACAAAACCAATTTGCTTGTTTTTATAAAGGGAGGAGAACTCATTTGAAGGATATGATTTGTCAAATTTCTTAAAAAGTTCTCCTGAAATTTTAATTGGAATTGCACAGAATTAATAGATAAATAAGGGGGAAGTTAGCAGTTACAAATATGAAGTAATTGCAACTATGAACAGAACTCTCTCTTTCTTCAGTTCTATTATGCCATTGAATTTATCCTAAAATAACAGAGGTATATATTCTTCCTTTATTGTTCTGAGCTATTTTATCATTTTTGTTGCTATTATAAAGTAAGTTTATCTTTTTTATTGTTACTGCTGGTGTAGACACATGCTATTACATTTTATAGATTTATTGTCAATCTGGCTGTTTTAACAAATTTGATTATCAGTTCTTTTTGTTTCTTGATTATGTTCATTTTAAAAATACAAATGATTGTTATTGCTGTTCAGTCACTCAGTTGTATCCACCTCTTTGCTACCCTATGGACTGTAGCACACGATGCTTCTCTGTCCTTCACTATATCTTGGAGTTTGCTCAAACTCCTGTCTGTTGAATTAGTGATGCCATCCAACCCTCTCATCCTCTGTCATTCCCTTCTCCCTCTGCGTTCAATCTTTCCCAGCAACAGGGTCTTTTCAGACCTGATTAGAGTCTTATCAGAGCCAATGAGTTGGCTCTTTGCATCAGATGGGCAAAGTATTGGAGCTTCAGCAACAGTCCTTGCAATGAATATTCAGGGTTGATTTCCTTCAGGATTGACTAGCGTAATCTCAGTGATGTTCAAGAAACTCTCAAGAATCTTATTCAGCACTAATAATGACAATTTTGTCTCTTTCCTTCTAATATTATGTTTTACTTTTCTTGTCTTATTGATTGGTTAGGGTTTCCCGTATTATTATGAATAGTACTAGTGATACTTGAAATCTTACTCTTTTTTTTTAAACTCATTCTTGATTTTAAAAAGATTTGAAGATTTTAGGGAAATATATCTAAAGGGTTTTCATTAAACTGAATATTAGATGTAGTTCTATGAAATGTAGCTTTTGTCAACTTAAGGAAAGTTCTTTCAACTCCTAGTTTCTGACAGTTTTTCATAGTTAAATAGGTATTGAATTTTATAATGCCTTTTCCTATATTGAGATAAGAATGTGACTTTTTCTTATTTTGTGCATGATTGTGGAAAATGATATGATTTTTTTTGATATTTAACCATATTTACTTTTCTTGAATAAATCATACTTGGTCATGATATACTGGAAAAAATTAAAAGGTAACATTTTANAGGTATTGAATTTTATAATGCCTTTTCCTATATTGAGATAAGAATGTGACTTTTTCTTATTTTGTGCATGATTGTGGAAAATGATATGATTTTTTTTGATATTTAACCATATTTACTTTTCTTGAATAAATCATACTTGGTCATGATATACTGGAAAAAATTAAAAGGTAACATTTTATTCAAAATTTTCATATATATGGTTAAATGAATAGACATATAATTTTTCTTGTAGTTTTCTTTCCTAGCTTTTGGTAAAGATTTTATAAGCCTTAAAAATTAATGGAAAATCTTTNCATTACTTCAAACATTTCTATTTTATCTTCTGGTATTTCAACACTGTGTATGTTACACCTTTTGAGTTGGCCCACAGATGGACAATTCTTGAATGTTCTATTTTCCCCCTCTTCCCCATTCCCTGTCTCTTTGTCTGTTGGTTTGGTAGGATTCTATTGATCTTTTTCAAGCTACTGATTCTTTTCTTGGTCATACTGAGATTACCATTACCACTGGGCCAATCAGAGGCAGTCTTCATGCTGTTTAACATGCCATGTCTAACATCTTAATCACAGTTCTTTTACATTCCCTGTCTTACGTTGTTTAGTCACTAAGTTATGTCCTATTCTTTTGTGACCCCTGGACTGTAAACCCACCAGGCTCCTCTGTCCATAGGGTTTTCCAGGCAAGAATACTGGAGTGGGTTGCCATTTCCTTCTCTAGGGGATCTTCCCCACCCGGGGAATGAACTCACATCTCCTGAAATGGCAGGCAGATATTTACCATTGAACTACCAGGAAAGCCCTCTCTGTCTCATAGTTATGACTTTTTTGTCATGTTTGAGTCAGATTTTGGAACCTAATTTGATTCTTCAGACTGTATTTTTAACTCGCCTTTTGTCATGCCTTGTAATTTATTTTTTGATAATTAGGCATTTGCATTAGGTAATAGGTAAATAAGTTTGTAGTGAAAAGATGCCATGTTATTAATGCTTTGACTAGGGTTGGGCTGTCTTTAATATTTTTCTGTAGTTGTGGCTGCCAGAGGTTTCAAAGTCTTCCAGTGTTTCTCTTTTCTCTACTTTGTTGACTTATGACCTCTCCAAGCACCTCTTCTCAAAAATGCCAGTATACTCCTTTGAATGTGGTGGTAAGGTGTGTAGAAGTGAACACATTTTATACTTTTATGACTAAGGCCTAGTCTTTCAGCAGGCCAGTGTTTCTGGGTACAGCCTTCACAAGGTTTTTTTGGTTCCTCTATGCCCCCTTTTGTAAGACAGGATGGATAGAGAGTCTTGACTGGGTAAATTAACATATGTAGAGAAAAAAGTAGCTTCAAGAAAATGGAAAACAGAGGTAAGCAAAACAAAAATAGCCTTTGACCGCCTTCAAAGACCTTGCATAAAAGAATAATATGTTTACATACATTTAACATATTTTGTTCATACTGGATGGGTTTGCTGTTTGATAGTAGAAACAGCCATCAGGTAGATGACTTTAATGACATTTGTTTTAAGAGGAGACAAGTCAGTCTGTCCGTTCGGTTGCTCAGTCATGTCCAACTCTTTGTGACCCCATAAACCACAGCACACCAGGCCTCCTTGTCCATCACCAACTCCTGGAGCTTGCTCACACTCATGTTCATTGAGCTGATGACACCACCCAACCATCTCATCCTCTGTCGTCCCTTTCTCCTCTTGTCTTCAGTCTTTCCCAGCATGAGGGTCTTTTCAAGGGAGTCAGCTCTTTTCATNACCAACTCCTGGAGCTTGCTCACACTCATGTTCATTGAGCTGATGACACCACCCAACCATCTCATCCTCTGTCGTCCCTTTCTCCTCTTGTCTTCAGTCTTTCCCAGCATGAGGGTCTTTTCAAGGGAGTCAGCTCTTTTCATCAGGTGGCCAAAGTATTAGAGTTTCAGCTTCAGTATCAGTCCTTCCAATGAATATTCAGGACTGATTTCCTTTAGGATGGACTAGTTGGATCTCTTTGCAGTCGAAGGGACTCTCAAGAGTCTTCTCAAACACCACAGTTCAAAAGTATCACTTCTTCGGCACTCAGCTTTCTTTATGGTCCAACTCTCACACCCATACAAGACTACTGGAAAAACCATAGCTTTGACAAGACAGACCTTTTTTGGCAAAATAATGTCTCTGCTTTTTAATATGCTGTCTAGGTTGGTCATCACTTTACTTCCAAGGAGCTAGCATCTTTTAATTTCACGGCTGCAGTCACCATCTGCAGTGATTTTGGAGCCCCCCAAAATAAAATCTGTCACTGTTTCCCCATATTTGCCATGAAGTGAAGTGAAGAATAAACAAAGTATAATCTTTTTGGTTGATTAAGTAGCAGTTGTTCCTTATCTATACTCCAGTCTAAGTCTCTAAACAATTAGAATAAATCAGAGTCATATCATGGAGGGAGGTTGGGTCCTGAGTTGTTTCGTGGAAGGTCCACTCACCAAGGAGAATCATTTCATGAGATTATTACATGAGGAACAATTATATTTAAAACATTGAAACCTGGGGGCATGTTTGTTTCAGTAACTAATGTCACCTAATACAATGTGTTAAAAGAAACTGCTATGATTAGTTTTATATTACTTTTTACATGTACATTTTTCCAAGCCCAACTTATCTATGCAAATATCCAGTGTTATGACTGCCATTTTTCAAAATCTGTGTGATAACATTCAAGGTTGCAATGAAATATACCCTAGTGTAAATTTTCATCTGGCTACCTTCTCCATGTATGCTGTCATGTCTGACCATTGCTGACCCCGTGGAGTTTAGCTTGCCAGCCTCCTCTGCCCATGGAATTTTCCAGGCAAGAATATAGGAGTAAAGGAATAAGGGAGGTGGGAGCGGGGTTCAAGGATGAAAGGAACACATGTATAAATGTGGAAGATTTATATTGATGTATGGCAAAAACCATCCAATATTGCTAAGTAACTATCATTCTTCAATTAAAATAAATATTTTTTTTTTAATAAATGGACAAAAAATAGCATCAAAAAAAGGAAAGAAAAGGAATACTGGAGTAGGTTATACTTTCTGCTCTAGGGCATCTTTTCGACCCAAGGATGAAACCCATATCTCCCGTTTCTCCTGCACTGGCAGGCAAATTCTTTACCACTGTGCCAGTCATTCCTCTACCTTTCCCAAAATCCCACTAAGTATCATGAAGACCGAAAAAAAAAAAAAAAGCACAATTTAAAGAAACATCATAAATTAATTCATTCATGGGTGTTCAGTTCTGTTCAATTCTTTGTCACCCCATGAACGGTAGCCTACCAGGTTTCTCTATCCATGGAATTTTGCAGGAATACTGGCTGCTGCTGCTGCTGCTGCTAAGTCACTTCAGTCGTGTCTGACTCTGTGCGACCCCATAGATGGCAGCCCACCGGGCTCCCCCATCCCTGGGATTCTCCAGGCAAGAACAATGGAGTGGGTTGCCATTTCCTTCTCCAGTGCATGAAAGTGAAAAGTGAAGTCGCTCAGTCATGTCTGACTCTTAGAGGCTCACCAGGCTCCTCCGTACGTGGGATTTTCCAGGCAAGAATACTGGAGCAGGTTGCTATTTCTTACTCCAGGGGATCTCCCAACCTAGTGATCAAACCCATGTTTCCTGAGTCTCCTGCATGGGCAGGCAGATTCCTTACCACTGCACCACCCATTAGAATCTGGAAAGAATTTTTGTAAGCTACAAATTATAAGCTAGACAAAAAGAGAATCAAAGGACAAATAATGTTGGCCAAGTAGAAGAGTTCATTCTATGTCTGAAGAGAGGAAATTTTACCCATTTGAAAAGGTAATACAAAGTGTGTTTTTCCTTCTGCTCTTATCATTCACCTCATCAATTCATTCAAAACTATTTATTAAGTACCAACAAAATTCTCAAATTTGCAATTTGAAATTTCAAAATTTGTATTAACCAGAATACTGAATAACTGTTCCTCTAATAAGCAAGTGTTGAATTTTAAAATCTCACTAGCGTTAACACTTTTCCCCTACAAATACTTATCTTGATCTGTGTAATCAGAGGTTGAACTTTTTATAAAATAAACAGAATTATAGTAGGCTGATAAAAATTACTGTCTGTTTATTGTAATTATGGATGATGTTAGCTATTTTATCAGTAAAAAAGTAATAAATACTCTTTGCATAGATTTGGAAAATATAAATATGTAATCAGAAAAATTTAGCCCAGCTCAATGTAAAAAGTATTCACCAAAAGACTGGGAAAATATGAGTAAAATTTATAGATTCATGCTGTTATATCATAACTGCCGATGAAAACTGTAATCTGTTACTAAGAAGCTTATTGAGATTAACTGACAATATTTATCATCTTGTTTTGAATTGTGGGCTCAGANAGCTAGACAAAAAGAGAATCAAAGGACAAATAATGTTGGCCAAGTAGAAGAGTTCATTCTATGTCTGAAGAGAGGAAATTTTACCCATTTGAAAAGGTAATACAAAGTGTGTTTTTCCTTCTGCTCTTATCATTCACCTCACCAATTGTGGGCTCAGAATACTCTGCTATCCAAGTTGAGGATGATCATGCTCATGCTTAGGCACTCAGTGATGTCAGATTCTTTGTGACCCCATGAACTGTAGCCCGCCAGGCTCCTCTGTCCATGGGACTCTACAGTCAAGAATGGATGATAGACATCAGCAAAACGATGATGTCGATCAGAAGAATCAGAGGCTGTATATACGGCTGGATTGTGATGTTTCCTGCTTACATTCTCCTTTACCAAAGAAACCAGTCACTATATATTGAGAAGAAAACTGTCTTCACCACTGTGTGCTACCTAAAATCATTTTCAAACTGTTCTCAAAGACCATGGATATAAAAATGCCTTTCTCTCATAAATTCTCCAGATCATACATAGGTTCAAGTTTTGTGGAGAAATATCATAAATTCAATTTTATGCACATTGATCTCCAGGTGCCTTTGAGACACTGACGTGGAACTGTCTGCTAGTCCATCATATGTGTGTCCGGTGCTCAGAGGAGGGATTTAAACAGGAGATAAAATTTTGTTAGTCTTCTGAGCATAGACGAGTTTGTGTAGGGAGAATAAGGAGTAAAAGGAAAAGAGTTTTGGAGATTGTTCCTGAACAAGTACCAATATTTAAAACTGTAGCTGAGAAGGTGGAACCCACAAAGAACATTGAGAAAGGAATGCCAGGGCAGGAAGATGTACATCTGGAAGGAGAGTGTAATGTTCTGGTAGTGAAAGGAAGCGTGCGCAAGTGTTGAGTCTCAAGAAACTTTCAAAAAGGCAAGAGAGATTGAACAGTCATAGTTACTGAGAGTTCAGTAAAATAAATGCTAGAAAGATGTATTCATTTGGAAATACAGAGGTACCTCAATAAGCAAACCCTCATTATCTATGAGTCCTCTACTTGTGAATTTGCCTATTTACTAAAATATATTTTGCCATTTCCTTTGTTGAAGCACTAAGTGATGTCTAACTTTTTGCAACCCTATGAAATGTAGCCCGCCAAGCTCCTCTGTCCGTGGAATTTTCCAGGCACGGATACTGGAATGGGTTGCCATTTTCTACTCCAGAAGATCTTCCTCTACCCAAGGACTGAACCTGTGTCTCTCGTGTCTCCTATTCATCATCCTCCAAATCAGTATTCATGCTGTTTTCACAGTCATTTGTGGATGTGCAGAGAATGGCAAAATCCTGCTGTGTGCATGCCATCTGAGCTTGTTTCCGCTCTCATATCAAGAGTGCATCCATTTCACTGTCTATTTTAAGGTCACATTTTTCTCATCTTTGCAATTTTTCAGAGGTGACTTCACTTTTCAAAATATCCTGCAATTATAGTGCTGCAGTGTTATCAGTTGTTACAACCCTGAAAAAGGCTGTGGTGTGCCTTATGAAGAAAATATATGTGCTAGATATATTTTATTTAGGAATGACTTTATAGTGCTGTTGGCTACACGTTCAGTGCTAAAGAATCAACTGTGATACTAAATAAAGTGTCTTTAAACAGACACACACATTAAAATAGGTTATATATTGATCCATTGATGGAAATATTGTGACCAGAGGCTCACAGGAACCTAATCTGGGATTTCTCCTAGGAGCCTGTGATTCAGTTTTACTAGTTTAGGTTTCATGGTGACATTGTTGAACACAATTAACAAGAATAATGATATTCACGTGTACCTATTAAATAACTGAATAAAATATTATCAGACATGTGTGCTCTAGTGACAGAGAACTCACTGTTGTCATAAGCACCCTAGTTTAACTTTGGATTTAATATTAAAAACTTTATTTTTCTTTGAAGTATAGTTGATTTATAGCATCATATTAGTTTCAGGAGCACAACTTAATGAGTCAACATTTTTATAGATTATCCTTTATTTAAAACCACAATGACTGTTTTTCCTTGTACTCTACAATGCATCCCTATAATCTGTCCATTTTATACATAATAGTTTGTCCCTCTCAGTCCTATACTCCCATACTTCTCCTTCCCTCTCCCCACTGGTACCTACAAGTCTGTGCTCCATATGAGTGAGTCTGTTTCTGTTTTGCTATATTCATTCATTTGTTTTATTTTCTAGATCCCACAAAGAAATGTTAACATGCGGTCCTTGTCTTTCTCTGAGTCACTGCACTAAGCATAATACCCTCTGGTACTGCCCATGTGGTGCAGAGGGCAGAATTTCATTATTTTTATGGCTCTGTAGCATTCCATTTCATTGTTGATTGACATTTATATTGCTTCCATATCTTAGCTATGGTAAATAAGGCTGTTTTGAACACTGGGATCCATGTATCTTTTCAAATCAATGTTTTCCTTTTCTTTAGATACATAACTAGGAGTGGAATTGCTGGATCATATGGTAGTTCTGTTTTTAGGTTTTTAAGGATCCTCTGTATTGCTTTCCACAGTGGCTTCTCCAATTTACACTCCCACCAGCTGTGTACTAGGGTTCCCTTTTCTCCATATCCTCACCAGTATTTGTCTTTTGTTGACTTTTTGATAACAGCTATTATGTCAGTGAAAGTCGCTCAGTCAAGTCCAACTCTTTGCGACACCATGAACTATACAGTCCATGGAATTCTTGAGGTCAGAATTCTGGAGTGGATAGCCATTCCCTTCTCCAGGGGATCTTCCCAACCCTGGGATTGAACCCAGGTCTCCCGCATTGCTGGCAGATTCTTTACCAGCTGAGCCACCAGAGAAGATGACAGCTTTTATGCCAAGTGTAAGATTATTAAAATATTCTTATTATGTACTGAAATGTCCCCCACTATTTCTTCTAATATTTTGAGTTTCACTTAATTCCTATACTTTAGTACAACTTCACTCATTTACTTTATTTTAGTATAAATCTTTCTATAGCATTTTTACTTTCTGTGGAGATTTGGAAAGCATTCAGTTCAATATTTTGTCTCTGGACTGACAAAGAATACTAGGTCACTCAAACTGGCATTTTATGTATTCTGTTATACAGTTTTTTAGTCCAAATAAAATAGTTTGTACATCTACATTTTAAAATTTCTGAGAAAATGCCAAATTTACCATATGTTATTTATTTTGTACCTCCTTTTCCTTGGGTTGCTCTCAATAAAACACACACACACACACACACAAAATGTGCAGTTTAATCCTTACAGCTCCTTTTAGCTGAATGATTCTACAAAATCCAGGAGGTACGTTTGAGGAAAACTAGAGCTTAGTTTGTTAATCTTTCTTTAGCACAGTCTTTCATGCAGTTTAGGTCATCAAATTTAGATTTTTATGCTGAAGGAAACATGACACTAATCTGTGGTTAGTAAAGGTGGATTACTTTTTTCCAGTTTTCGTGTATGGATATGAGAGTTGATCTATAAAAAAAGCTGAGCACTGAATAATTGATGCTTTAAACTGTGGTGTTGGAGAAGACTCTTGAGAGTCCCTTGGACTGCAAGGAGATCCAACAAGTCCATCCTAAAGGAGATCAGTCCTTGGAAGGACTGATGTTGAAGCTGAAACTCCAATACTTTGGCCACCTGATGCAAGGAACTGCCTCATTGGAAAAGACCCTGATGCTGGGAAAGACTTAGGGCAGGAGGAGAAGGGGACGACAGAGGATGAGATGGTTGGATGGCATCACCGACTCAATGGACATGAGTTTGAATAAACTCCGGAGCTGATAATGGCCAGGGAAGCCTGGTGTGCTGTGATTCATGGGATTGCAAAGAGTTGGACACAACTGAGTGACTGAACTGAACTGAAAAGTAGATTGTTAAGATTTTGTTTTCAAATATCCTTTCCAAATAAAACTCAAAAAGCCTGATGTGTAAAATAGATCCAAACTGTGCTGTTTGGGTTGCA
This sequence comes from Neotragus pygmaeus, assembly GCA_006410875.1. Lineage (NCBI taxonomy): Eukaryota > Metazoa > Chordata > Mammalia > Artiodactyla > Bovidae > Neotragus > Neotragus pygmaeus. The sequence continues at coordinate 189,788 of SJYV01029340.1, forward strand.
GAGCAGGTTAGGATGGTTGTGGCACGCCACAGTGAGACCATCTATCTAGTCTCTGTGATGGCAGCTGAGGCTTCAACTCAATCTGTTTTAAATTCTGGAGGTCATAGAGTGAATACATAGTCTGAAAAGCACCCTAGAGTCAAAAGATATGGTGTCTAGTCTAGACTCCATTGTTTACCCTTTGTATGATTATACAGTGGAAGTGAGAAATAGATTTAAGGGCCTAGATCTGATAGATAGGGTGCCTGATGAACTATGGAATGAGGATTGTGACACTGTACAGGAGACAGGGATCAAGACCAGCCCCATGGAAAAGAAATGCAAAAAAGCAAAATGGCTGTCCGGGGAGGCCTTACAAATAGCTGTGAGAAGAGAGGCGAAAAGGAAAGGAGAAAAGGAAAGATATAAGCATCTGAATGC
>SJYV01029340.1:193637-222933 GCA_006410875.1 Neotragus pygmaeus
AATGAATCGAATTTAAATAAGCTGGGTGACAATATACAGCCTTGGAATAATCCTTTCCTTATTCGAAAGCAGCCTGTTGCCCCATAGCCTGTTGCATCTCGACTTGGATACAGAATTCTTAGGAGGCAGGTCAGGTGGCCTGGTTTTACCACCACTTTATTTATTTATTTATTTTAGAAATAATTTTTCTGTGATCCCCAGAGTCAAAGGCTTCTGTATAAAAAATGAAGTAGAACTCTTTCTTTCTTTTCGTTTTTTTTCTTTCTCTCTTTTTCTTTCATTCTTTTTTTATTTATTATTATTTTTTTTTGAGATCTCTTGCTTTTTGATTATCCTGTTGATCTTGGCAATTTGATCTTTTGTTTGTCACACTTTTCTAAATCCAGCTTGAATATGTGCAAGTTCATTGTTCAGGAATTTTGAAAGCCTGGATTAGAAAATGCTGAGCAATAGTTTCGACCATTTGACATGGGGACAAATGTGTGGTGGTGGGAACTTTCCTTGGTAATGTCTTTCTTTAGGCTTGGACTGAAAACTGAACTTTTCCAGTCCTGTGACAACTGCTGAGTTATTCAAATTTGCTAACATTTTGAGTGTAGCACTTTCATAGAATCATCTTTTAGTCTGTGAAATAGCTCTAATGGAATTCCATTGACTCCACTAGTTTTCTCCAAACTGATGCTTCATAAAGTTGACTTCACTTCACATTCCAAGATGTCTGTCTCTAAGTGAGTGATCACACCATCATTGTTATCTGAGTGTTGAAGATACTTTGTGTATAGTTCAAATGTGTATAATTGACACCCTTCTTGATATATACCATGTCTGTTAAATCTGTACCTTTTATTTTCTTTATTTTGACCATCTTTGCATGGAATGTTCCCTTGGAATTTTCTTGAAGAGATCTCGTCTTTTCCATTGTATTATTTTCCTTTACTTCATTGCATTGTTCACTGAGAGAGGCTTTCTTGTCTATCCTTCCTCTGCTTTGGAACTCTGTATTTAGTTCAATTCAGTTCAATCACTCAGCAGTATTCGACTCTTTGCAACCCCATGAGTTTCAGCATGCCAGGCCTCCCTGTTCATCACCAACTCCCGGAGTTCACTCAGACTCGCATCTATCGAGTCTGTGATGCCATCCAGTCATCGCATCCTCTGTCGTCTCCTTTCCTTCCAGACCCCAATCCATCCCAGCATCAGCGTCTTTTCCAATAAGTCTTCTCATCACATGAGGTGGCCAAAGTGCCGGAGTTTCGACTGTAGTGTCATTCTTTCCAAAGAACACAAAAGGCTCATCTCCTTTAGAATGGACTGGTTGGAACTCCTTGAAGTCCAAGGACCTCTCAAGAGTCTTCTCCCAACACCACAGTGCAAAAGCATCAATTCTTTGGCACTCAGCTTTCTTCACAGTCCGAGTCTTACATCCATATATGACCACTGGAAAAACCGTAGCCTTGACTAGATGGACCTTTGTTGGCAAAATAATATTTTTACTTTTGAATATGCTATCTAGGTTGGTCATAACTTTCTTCCCAAGGAGTAAGCATCTTTTAATTTCATGGTTGTAGTCACAATCTGCAGTTATTTTTTATCCCCCCCAAAAAAAAAATTCTGACACTGTTTCCTCTGTTTCCCCAGCTATTTCCCAAAAAGTGATGGGACCAGATGCCATGATCTTCGTTTTCTGAATGTTGAGCTTTAAGCCAACTTTTTCACTCTTCACTTTCACTCTCATCAAGAGGCCTTTTAGTTCCTCTTCACTTTCTGCCATAAGGGTGATGTCGCATATCTGAGGATATTGATACTTTTCTTGATTCCAGCTTGTGCTTCTTCCAGCCCAGCATTTCTCATGATGTACTTTGCATATAAATTAAATAAGCAGGGTGACAATATACAGTCTTGATGTACTCCTCTTCTTGTTTGGAACCAGTCTGTGGTTCCATATCCAGTTCTAACTGTTGCTTCCTGACCTGCATATAGGTTTCTCAAGAGGCAGGTCAGGTGGTCTGTTATTACCATCTCTTTCAGAACTGAATGTCCTTAGGGTTATTACCCTTATTTCATATTCTTATGCAATTAATTCTTATTATTTGCCACACTTCTCAGCTCCAACGTTTTACATACATTTACTATTGTTTGACTAATACTTTACTTTTTCATTAGATTGGCATGGCATGAAAGAGGGAATTGTGATTTTGTTCACCAGATCCTAGATGGTACTTGACATACAACAGATATATATTAATTATTATTGAGTGAATAAGAAATTTAAGGCTTTATTATAAAGGTTCAAAATTAGACCAAAATATTTTTTAAATAAAAATGAGAAGTGGCTAAAAGATTTTGAGGAGGTCAGTTTAAGTGATGAAAAACGCATTGTAAGACAATCTGGGATCAATCTATTAATAAAAGATGGATTAAAGGACAAGAGACAGAAAATCCAGAGAGCAGAAAGGGCAGTGAATAGAGAAAGACAGGTTAAACTAGAATGGTGCCAGTTGAAAGGAAAAGATGGTGACCAGGGATAAATAAACCGTAAAAATAATTTATGACAATTTCAGTTCAACTATCACAAATCAAAACAGGCATGGAAAACAGGAAGTGCAAATGTTACAAATCTTATATATCCAATGAATGAACATTAATAATTTTCTATAGTATATTTTTAAATTTAAATAAAATTACTTGATAAACAGAATTTGCTAAGACTGATTCAAATAGAAATTAAATCTATGTGTCTAATAATTGTTTAATATTTTAGTAGTTAAATATCTCTTCTCAAGGAAATGCTTGGGAATGTGCTTGGCTGAGGGTCCCTGCATGAGAAGGGCTCAGAATGGACTTGAGCTAAAAACGCAGATCTGTGTGTATCTACAGCCAGCTTCAACCTGGACAGGAGAGTCCCTCATTGTCTGCTCCTTCCTATTCTCCTTGGTGAATGTGGGCTTGAGTCTTAAGGGCAACTGGTTTCAGAGGCTGCAATCATTTGGTGGAGAACTGAGTAACCTGTGTGGAGAGCAACTCTCCTCTGTGAGACCTGCCAGGTCAAGTATGTATGCACTTGGAGGATACAGGGCAGTTTCATCTTAGGGACATACTTATTTGGCCAGACGAAGGTGGTTTCTTTGTTTTGTTATTGTCATTTTTGTTGTTGCTTTACAATTTAATTTTAGTGTCGTGAGACAGGTTGTGCATGCTCCAATGTGTGCGTCATCCCACAATCAGTTGCTACCCCCATTCATACTACTTGACTGATTTCAAACCATTAGAACAACTTCCTCCAAACAACAATGTTCTAAACTTTTCTTTAGTGTCTGTCTCCAACTTTGAAATGTTGGAAAAGTCACCATATAAATATTCATAGCAGAAGTGTTTTCAAATATCTTTATGTAAAAACTGTTGTTACCAGTACATTTTGAAAAAAAAAAAAAAGTTCACATACTAAATGAGTAATAGAGGTTTCTCCAGGTCTGTATACCCACTGTCAGATGAAAATGTCAGATGCAAGTTTGGATTACTTCAATTACCAGGTTGACATTCCCAGTAGTGTTTTACTCACAAGGCTGTCAAGATTGGCATCATATAGTTTGACCAACCATATTTTTAATTTTCTCAGATTTTCTTTGCAATACATTTGACTTTTCAGATATTACATGCTATTTACCTGAGATAAGACATTTTTATTAAAAATCAACTATACTTCAACAAAAAAAGAAAGGAAAAAATGGACTAAGTTTGAGTAATTGATTAGATTGAGATAATTCCCAGAGACTAAAATGTTAATAATATTTAACAGGACAAAAAGTTTATTCAATTTGAATTAATAATTGTTGCAAACAAAAGAAAAGAAATAGGATATTTTATAAATGTGGGTATATATAATATTTTACTATATAGGCACATTGCTACCTCCTTGGAAAAAAAAAATGGCAACACACTCCAGTGTTCTTTCCTGGAGAATCTCATGGACAGAGGAACCTGGTGGGCTACAGTTCATGGGGTCTCAAGAGTCAGACACGACTTAGTGACTAAACCCACTCCACCCCACATTGCTACCTAGAAAGGCAGGTGGGTCTATGACTCTGATTGAAATGAGATCTTTACATTGTTTGAAGTGAATTCTCTGGACAAGTTCCATAGATCATAACACTATTATATTTTTCAGTTAAGCTTAAAATGAAAATTACAAATAAAAGCATGTATTTAATTAATTCTAAGACAATCTACATTTTGAGAAAAAAAAAACTATGTTAAAAGCCATAGTAATAGTAAGTAATTAATATTAATAGTCATCTCCCATTTGCTATTTAGTTCAACTATGCTCTCATTTTATGACTCAGATTGAATCAGTATTTGTCCACTTATTATACACTTACAATTTGCATATTCTCTCACAGATTCCATTAAAATCACTTGTATAAACTCACAGACACAGATAACAAGTTAGAGGTTACCAGAGGGGAGAGAGAATGGAAAGGACAAAATAGCATTAGGGGATTAAGTGATGCAATGTACTAGATATAAAATAACTAATCTACAAGATTATATGGTACAGCACAAGGAATATGATTCATATTTTACAATATTTTATAATAATGACAAATGAAATATAACCTAATTGAATATATTGAATATTAATCACTATATTGTACACCTGAAACTTGTACAATATTGCACGTCAAGAAAACATCAATTTAAAAAAGAAGACTTAGAAAGCAAATTTTCTCAGAAAAAAAATCTGAGTGGCAAATTTCTAATGGACAGCAAAAGCACCTCTTGTTGGGTCTCATAGTTAATTATCCTCCCAAGAAGAAACTTATAAATAAACAAATATGTCAGCAGAAATAACACTAGAAAGACTATATTTGCATGTTGTAATCCATGGAACAGGTTGATTGAACTATGGANCCTGAAACTTGTACAATATTGCACGTCAAGAAAACATCAATTTAAAAAAGAAGACTTAGAAAGCAAATTTTCTCAGAAAAAAAATCTGAGTGGCAAATTTCTAATGGACAGCAAAAGCACCTCTTGTTGGGTCTCATAATTAATTATTCTCCCAAGAAGAAACTTATAAATAAACAAATATGTCAGCAGAAATAACACTAGAAAGACTATATTTGCATGTTGTAATCCATGGAACAGGTTGATTGAACTATGGACTCTTCTGTATGAGAAAAATTCAACAAAATAATAAGTATAGTCCAAACAATATTTACAAGTTGAGTAAGAAAATCTTAATTGCCTACAATGTATGGTTTTACTGATTCTAGAACAAGAATGAGCTCTGCCATGGTGGCTTATTAAGAGGTAAACAGAGATGACAAGAAAAAAATGAAAGGAAAATTGCTTCAATATTGAGGAAATCAAAATTTAAAAGCAATATAAGGGAATGGCTACCCACTCCAGTATTCTTGCCTGGGAAATCCCATGGACAGAGGAGCCTGGTGGGCTACATGCCAAGGGATCACAAAGAGTCAAACACGACTGAGCTACTAATACTTTCACTTCACTTTCATTTAGAAAACTAGAGTCAGATTGCAAAATTAAAGAGAGAAATAAGATTGTATTTCATATGATGGATAGAAGAGGCTTATGTTGAAGAAGAGAGATGAAGAAGAGAAAATAAGTAAGAAAGGAATGAAAGAATTTTAGGGATTCAAGAGTCTTGGGTATATCTCATTTNAAGGGAATGGCTACCCACTCCAGTATTCTTGCCTGGGAAATCCCATGGACAGAGGAGCCTGGTGGGCTACATGCCAAGGGATCACAAAGAGTCAAACACGACTGAGCTACTAATACTTTCACTTCACTTTCATTTAGAAAACTAGAGTCAGATTGCAAAATTAAAGAGAGAAATAAGATTGTATTTCATATGATGGATAGAAGAGGCTTATGTTGAAGAAGAGAGATGAAGAAGAGAAAATAAGTAAGAAAGGAATGAAAGAATTTTAGGGATTCAAGAGTCTTGGGTATATCTCATTTCAACTTTTAATTCCTCACAGAAGGAAATAATGTCTAGTTATTTGTTCAAAAATATTGCTATTTAATGTCATGCCTGAGTCTGATATACATATTACTGACTTTTATCCATGTGATTATTTTAATATATTGTGCTTTCTTTTAGAGGTAAACCAAGTATTATCAATTATTTTTCTTGTATTTAGTCATATCTATGGAGTTATAGTAATTGATAGTGCTGTTTTATTCTTTTTTAAAGCTATATAGTATTTGAAAATAGTATTTATTTATTTTTGTCTGTGCTGGATTTTTGTTGCTACATGGATTTTTCTCTAGGTGCGGTGAGCAGGGCTTTTCCCTAGTTTCAGTACACTGGCTTTTCATTGCAGTCACTGCTACTCTAGCTGCAGAGCATGGGCTCTAGGGTGCACATGAACTCAGTAGCTGTGGTGCTTAGGCTTAGCTGCTCCACAGCAAGGCGTGTGGGGTCTTACCAGACCAGGTACAGAATCTGTTTCTGCTGCATTTGCAGGAAGATTCTTTACCACTGAGCCACCATGGAAGCCTGATACTGCTATTTAAAAATAATGGTGATTTTAATAAAAGAGGAAACAAGTATTCAATTATTTCATGAGTGCCATGCCAATTAAACATATCAGTGGCCACAAATGTCTATCTATTCTTTTATTGAAAATTTGGGTTAAAATTTCAGTTACAGAGAATAGTATTCTCTATTCTGAAAAATAAAATTAATGAAATGTAATATTCACCAGCTAGAAAAACACCCACCTATCTCAGACATATAAAAATAATGTCATATTTCTTAAAATTTAAATGATGTAGTTGTTTAATAGACCATGATTATATTGCACGTTTATAATATTGAAATGAGCTTTAAAAACAACCAAAGAAACACCCATAAAATCAATGCATTCATTGGCTAGACTGACATAGAAACAAAAGTGTTAATGATTTAAGAACATCTGAATGATAATATCTATTTTTGTGNGATGGCAAGAGTGAAAATCAACATTTTAGGAATCAGTGAACTAAAATGGACTGGAATGGGTGAATTTAATTCAGATGACCTTTATATCTACTATGGTGGGTAAGGATCCTTTAGAAGAAAGGGAGTAGCCCTCATAGTCAACATCAGTCTATCTGTGAATCCTGGCTTTCAATGACTCTCTCAAATATTGCCATGCTTCATGGTGGAGGAGCACAAAAATCTTACCCAGAGCATGTAGGAAAATGAGAGTGATAGCTTTCTGGTCTTGTTGCCTTTACCGTTTGGAATTTTTTTTAACCTAAAGGTAGACCACATCCTCTCTTGAAATTTTTAGGCTTGAATCACTTTCTTCCTGGGATGTTATCTCTTTCAGTGCTGATAGGCAGTGTTGTCTGCAGGGAGGATGGGTGAGGGACCTAAGGGGCAAGTGAGAAGTGAAAGATATGAGTATTGTGAGAGGCATGTGCATCTGTCTTCTACAGCTGAAGACTGAGCAAGAGATGTCAAGTAAAGCACATGCTGATATTGCAAAGTGGTGATCTGAAGATGTTTTAGAGACTGTGGGTGAGACCACCCCCAGAGGACTGCTGGATGTGTGGCGTAGAGCCTGTGAGGGCTTGGGAGACCTCCCTGGGCTCCAGCAGCAGGTACACAGGATAAGTCACATCTGCTGCTGCCTGATGTTGTAGATCTGAGGTGGAAAGGGGCAGAGAAGGGAGAGGGTGGCCCTGAACTTGTTCTGTGGAAAATGTGTCACCCCCAGATCAGTATGTTAGCACCATTTTAAGGGACCGATCTTGCATGTCATCACAGAGAAATACTGCATTAAGTAGGAAGGGTGAGCTGCTGGGCCAACTGCTGGCCTGGGGACATATGGACACACATTCCAGAGCCCTCTGGGCATCCTCACATCCAGGGTGGAGAGTCAGCACTGAGAAGGGGAGAGATGGATGGAATTCTCTGAGTCCTGGGCCTGGGCCTGAGGCGCCTGGTCGGGTGGCGGTGCTGGCCCCAGCAAATTTCAGGCCCTGAAGGGGACTTAGAAACTGTCAATGAAGGCACCTGAAGACACAGGGCCCTGTACTGCTCCTGCTGGTCTCCTCACGACAGTGACCACCTCCACACTGTGATTGGAGAGTAAGCCCTCGGCCTCTGCATACTGGCACAGGAAGGAAGTCAGGCTGAGTTCCAGTTTCGTGGTGAGGATGGACCCAGATCCTCTAAGTCTTCTCTTTGGAATCATCACTTCTTTTTATCATTTGATCTATTAGAGTGAATACTGTTGTGAAAACAAGCATTTATTTTGTTCTTGATGTACAGGTTGAACCTGCAATGAGGAAAGGACAGTCCTTTCATCTGCAGAAGTCAGCCCTAAACTTTGCCTCACAGGGCTCCATTCCTGGATGGAGGAACTTTTATTTCTTGCTTCACCTGGAATTCTCCAGCTTCTGAATGTCACCTGTTGCTTATTATCCTCTTATTACAATAAAATTAACCTTACAGGTGAGAAGTACCCATCATGCACCGATGCAATGACACTTCTGATCTAAGCTAAATCAAGACAGAAATCCCTCCTCCCCTTTGAAAAATGGAGCTGCGATGAAAATCAAGGAATAAGGCATCCAAATTCCTCCTTCCCCAGTGAAGATTCCGTCCCTTCATATTTGCATGCCCCTCATGACCAGCTTGCCAAAGAAACCTAGGGGGCCAGCTCCTCATCTATCCGCCTGCTCTCCCTGAGTGTATCCTTGCTTAAATAAACTCTCGCTTTACTTTCTTAATCTCTCTGCCTTGTCTCTGAATCCTTTTGTGACAGAGAAAGAAGCTTGCATTCATTGGGAACAGAATGACACATTAGGACTGTCAACCAAAAAAATGCAAACCTAAAAGCTGCAGGTTATGTTTTATTCAGGGACCTTACTGAGGACTAAAGCCTGGGAAGGCAGCCTTTCGGATAGCTCTGATGAATTGTTTCAAAGAGGTAAGAGAGAGGCCTGGATATATAGAAATTTTTGCTGAAAAAAAAAAAAAATCAAACGTAGTTGAATATTGAAAGATTACTGCTAACCACAAAAGACATCTCAAGTTAATAATAGTGCTTTTCTGTATATATGCAAAGACAAGAATTTGGACTCATCGAAACTATTCCTTAGATTTGCTTCCTAACTATCCAGGAGCAGGATCCCATTTCTCTTCATCCAGAATTTCTTTCATAGAGCACCGTTGGAGGTGGCTGCAGTGGCTGATGGCTTGATGGTGGACAGCATTTGTTGTTTACTGGAACAGCAGACAACATTTTCTCGGTAAGCACTGGGAGAGCATCCTGAGATCCTGGGATGCTAACACCTAGGATCACCTCCTGGTAAGCCTGGTTGTCTTCTCATGCTTCTTAAGCTCACGGGCAAGTGGTGCTGCCACAAGGTTCTCCAAACAGCCAGGAAATCAAGGCACATCTTCCTGGGCTATCAATTTTATTCAAATATCTGAGGGGATAAAGGTTGATCATTTAAACTAGCTGTTAGGTAAAGACAACCAGGACCCCGAAACGAGTATCTAACAGGCTTTTTAATGGCGAAGCGCTCGCGGGCGGGGTTCCCGACTGTGTTAGAAGCAGCTTATTTAAGTTTGTTGAGAGGGATGGTCAGGTTAATGGGCGGGGGTTCGGATAGGTCGCCAGGCCGAGGCGTCGCGGGCTGATAGGTCCTTTTACGTGGCTGGGGTGGGGCGGCTTTAGCTGGCGAAGTGTGCTGTCACTGGTCCCCGGGATCTGGGCGGCTCCTTCCGTTAGGGACTTTCCCCGCCAGCGGGAGGGAGAGGAGGGGCGGCCCATCTTGGCCCCCGGGTCCGGCCTTACAGTACCTTTAACTCTTAAAACATTGCAAGTACGGGTATATTGTGGAACAGAATGCAATGTGCAATGAGTTCCTACCCAGAGCTGTAATTGAGTCTGGGCTCTCCAAGCCTCCCGAGGACAAGTTTCCCAATGTTGAGTTTCTCTATTTTTAAAAACATGTTTTAAAAAATTGTTTTTGAGGTGTAATTGTTGAAAAAAAATTGCACATTGTGAGAGCTGTAAATTAGGCTTTATTTGGGGCAAAATGAGGACTGCAGCCCGGGAGACAGTGTTTCAGATAGGGCTGAGAAACTGCCCTGAGGAGGTGAGGGGAGAAGCTAGGATATTTAGGAGTTTTTGCAACAAAAGGAAGGTAGTTGGGAACATAAAAAAAATTACTGTTAATTAAAGAAAACCAGATATCCCAAGTTAAGTAATTTAGCACTTTTCTCTGTATGAAACATTCAAGAGTCTGAGCTTACTAAATTGTTCCTTTGATCTGTGCCTCAGCTATCTGGGGCCAGTATCCTGTGCTGTCTCATCCTGAGTTTCCTCAGGGCTCACGTTAGGGAGTGGTTGTAGCCTGATGGCTGCTAGATGGCAGGTATTCTTTCTTTCCTGAGTTCCCTCAGGGCTCACCAGCTCATCATCTGTGGTGGCTGCAATCTCCGAGGACTGTGCCATTTTTGTTTACCGATATGGCAGGAAACATCCCATTTCTGAAATTTGTATAACACAATTGTCACCACTTTAAAGCATACAACTCAGTAGTTTTAGTATATTCACAATGTTGTGCAACCACCTCACTACTACCCTCTTTTCGAGGAGTTCGTTTGTAAAAACATTTGGGGTGCTGCCTGCCAGCCACCCTGCCTCCAGAGGAGAATTCACAGTGTCAGGGACAGGAGGTAGGTAAAAATCCTTATTTGTTGGGATGGGTTTTGGTGTCATGGGGATGCATTTTCATTCCTATCAAGTCCTTCCACTTAGGCAATCGTCTTTATTTGAGAGGCAGCCCGTTCCTTAAGTATTCATGCTGTGCTGTGGATAGATTATTTCTAGAAGAAACAAGGATGAAACCTTCCTGCCATAGAAATGACTAAATCATGAAGGACTAAACAGCTTAGAAACTGTGAAGACTCCTGAGAATAGTAGAGGCTGGACTTGCTTTTAATCAGGTTTCAATGCAGAGACAGGTGTCCTGTCAATTCTCTCATTCAGGGACACATTTGTTGTGACATTAACAAACAAAATCAGCATTCCCTGGAGACCCATGAAAGCCTGATCCAATGTGAGTCTGTTTTTCTGTAAAGATTTCCGGCAGGATTCCAGGCAGTTTGGAGCTACCCAGGTGGCTCAGCAGTAAAGACTCTGCCTGCCAGTGCTGGAGACACAAGAGATGTGGTTCAGTCTTGCTCCAGTATTCTTGCCTGGAGAATCCCATGGACAGAGAAGCCTGGTGGGCTACAGTTTACAAGGTCGCAAAGAATCTGACATGACTGAGCACACACACACTCCAGGTAGTTTAAATAATAGCCTTCCTCTCATGGCCCATGGCTATTCCAGGGGGCCAGACCATTCACAAGCAAGCTCCAACAATGGTGGGTCCTCTTGGCATTCTTGCTCAATATCTACTCTGAATAAGGATGTGAGAGTGGGAAATGAGTCTCTGAACTTACCTCTTACTTGGGCTTTTCTCTTCTTACAGACTTTCTGGGGATTCTTGAGACAAACACAGGCTTTCTTAAAGCCATATAGCAAAATCCTGTTATCTTAGATTCTAGAATTTATACCCATAAACTTGAGAACTTGGTATGCAGGAAAATGGCTCCTGTCTCTTTAAGAAATGGTAATTTACATAGCTATGAAAGTGTTTTCTATATCTATATTTATAAGAAATAGCAATTTGCATAGCTCTGAAAGACATGGTGTCCCCCCACCTCTGCGTCTGAGGCCGGGGGCTGGGGGATGTTGGGGGGACATGCTGCCCGAGAGAGGGAAGAGGGAAGGAGCTCGTGCTGAGGCCCTGACCTGTGAGCCCCCGTGGCCAGTCCCCCTTTGGGAGCTCCCTCGTGCCAGCAAGCGGTCTTTTGGATGTGCCCCTGGAGTTTCCCTGGTGACTCACAAGGTAAAGAATCCACCTGCAACGTGGGAACCCTGGGTGCGATCACTGGATTGGGAAGATCCCCTGGAAGACGCCATGGCAACCACTCCAGTATTCTTGCCTGGAGAATCTCCATGAACAGAGGAGCCTGGAGGGTTACAGTCCATGGGGTCACAAAGAGTTGGACATGACTGAGACACAAAGCGCATGAAAGTGTTAGTGCTCACTTGTGTCCGACTGTTTGCAGAGCTATGAATAACAATAATTATTCTTTGCAGGCTAGTTCCATGTGCTAGTTGTTTTTATACATAAGATTTTTAATCCTCAAAACAACCTTGCAAGGTAGGTGTTAGCCTTTGTTGACTGGGCTGCTGAGGCTGAGAAAGGTTAGTAACTGGCTTGATTTTGTACAACTCACTAGCAAATAGTGTAGCTCCAAATTTCCTAGGACTCCTCCTCGACCTTTCCTTTAAGCCTCACTTCTCATTTGGTCTATTGTCTTGGTGCACTGAAACACTATGGGCTTTGAGTCTGTTGACTGAAAAGAAGTCCACACCCTAAAAACAGAGAATTATGTTTTATTCAATGCATTTACTGAGGACTTAAGCCCTGGAGACAGCTCTGAGGGACTGATTTGAAGGGATAAGCCAGGAGCCATAACATACAAAAGTTCAAACAAAAATACCCAGATAGATGGAACATCAAAAGGTTACTGCTAATTAGAGAAAACCAGACTTCTCAGGTTAATGAATTTAGTGCCTTTCTTTGCATGGGAAGATGTAAGAGTCTGGGCTCCTTTAAATCATTCCTTTGACCTACACCTCAGTTATCTAGGGCCAGTGTCCTGTTTGTCTCCATCCTGAATCCCCTTAGGGTGCACAGTCAGGGACCAAGTTGGATGATGGCTTGATGGCTCCAGCATCCTTTTTTTTTTAAAAATGATGTGACAGGCAACACTTTCTGTCCACAAGTCAGACAGATATGATTCTAATGCCAACTCCACTAATCACTAGAAGGATGACTGGACAAGTCATGTAACCTCTCTGAGTCTCAATTTCCTCAGCTCTAATTGTGAGAATGAAGCTTTGGAATGTTGCTATGGGGACGAAATGAGCTGAAGCACTTCCAATTCCCTGGCATGGTGTTGGGACATTACATATCACAGCAGAATCTCAACAAGTGATATTTTCTTTTCCTTCTTTATTCATCTCTGTATCTGCGATGGCACCTGGTACAAAGTAGGTACTCAAGAAATATTTGAGGAAGGTAAATCCACGGCCTTATTTCATAGGGATGCTGTGAAGTTGGACCCTCTCCAAAAGCTCCCTGAAAGAACAAAAGCAGTTTTGAAGTACGTCAAAGCTACTCATGGTTAAAATCTTTAGGATGAAAGCAGGAAGACAAGAAAAATCCTAAAATAACAATAATGCTAAAATTCTGAAGTAAAATTCACTAGGTGGAGTGCTGTTGATTTTCAAGAAAGAGCAAGTTGAGGAGTGTCAAGTTGAGGATTGGCGAGGCACAATAAATGTGATGAGAATGGCTCTTGTGCTTGAAGGATTGTTCAGCAATGCCTGAATTGGTTGGAGACAGTGCACTTTTGTAAGCGTATCCTTGTTTAACAGCTTGAAGAATAAGACATAAGATTTTTGATACATGATGTGTTGGAGGGAATGCATCCTCCCTGTGATGCAGGTAGTGGTTGGCTGAGGTCTTAAAAGGGATTTGGGAGGGCAGGCGTGTGGCATGGGTGCTGCCTGTCTCCAGCCAGTTCCTGACAGACACTGCTTGCTGACCGTGGGAGTCTCTCATGCCCGAGTCCTTCTCAGCAGGGGCGTGCTGTACTAAGTCACTTCAGTTGTGTCTGATTCTTAGAGACCCTATGGACCTGCCAGCCTCCTGCCAATGGGATTCTCCAGCCAAGAATACTGGAGTGGGTTGCCATGCTCTCCTCCAGGGTGTCTTCCCGACCCATGGATCCAACTCACGTGTTTTACTTCTCCTGCCTTAGCAGGCAGGTTCTTTACCACTAGCGCCCCCTGGGAAGCCTGGTTCTCAGCACAGTCAGTTGGAATCTGTCTGACCTTTAATACCCATCATTGTTGTCCCTGGCTCCAAACAGGGAGACATTTGTGCCCATTTAATACCAACAATTCAAAGACCTCTCTTCCCTCCAAGGAGGCTTCGCTCTAGTCTCCTGACATGGCTAGGTCATAGCACCAGACTACTAGAACCTCTCAGGATGCCTTTAAGATTAGTTCCCTGTTATCCATGAGGATATGTTCCAAAAGCCCCAGTGGATGCCTGAACCCTCGGATAGTTCTTAACCCTATGTATACTGTATTTTTTCTATACATACATGCCTAAGATAAAGTTTAATTTGTGAATTAGATGCAGTGAGATACTTGTTAAATGATAACTAGTAACAACATAGAGTAATTATAACAAGATACTAATAAAAGTACATTTATCATGCTCTGTGGCTATAAATTCTACATTTCGAGGTATGATAGCACAACCAGTACAAACTTCGTTTTCCCCCTCCACAATTTCACAGATAGAAAAGTCATTCTGATCATAAGTCTTAGTGTATTGTTTCTTTTCTACGTCAAGAACTTTCACCTTTTCACTTAAAGGAAACACTTTACGGCTTCTTTTTGGCACATCTGAATTTCATCAGTACTCTTGTGCATTGGAGTCATTATTAAGTAAAATAAAGGTTATTTGAATACAAGCACTTTTATATCAGGACAGTTGATCTGATAACCAGGATGGCTACTAAGTGACTAATGGGAAGAAAATGCTGGACAAAGGGATGATTCACTTCCTAGGGAGGACAGAGTGGGACAGAGTGGGATGGCATGAGATTTCATCATGCTGCTCAGAATGGTGCATAATTTAAAGTTTATGTATTGTTTACCTCTGAAATTTTCCTTTTAATATTTTTGGACTGTGGCTGATGGAGGATAACTGAAACCACAGAAAATGAAACCACAGATAAGGGGAGGACTATTATTGTCATTAGTATATTTTGTTTGTTTTTGTAATGCACTTGCACTAGATTCAAACACAAGTCTATGTGTGTACACTAGACTAGATGACAATAAAAATGACAACCTCCACGCTGCATCCAGAATCATCCCTACTCATGCTTCAAGCAAATCTGTTCTTTGTTACTTTTCTTCTCTTGGGATGTCCTAGGATATTCTTTATTCCTCATGTTCCTCAAGTCTACCAAACGCACTTGGCACAGTGGATATTTCTGTGGGAACTGTACCCGCTCAAGGCCTCTGAGAAAGCCTGGCCTGGGTGTCCATGTTTCTTTGGATTAAAATGCATTGGCTTTAAAGTGAAGTGAAGTGAAAGTTGCTCAGTCATGTCCGACTCTTTGTGACCCCATGGACTATACAGTCCATGGAATTCTTCAGGTCAGGATATTGGAGTGGGTAGCCATCCCCTTCTCCAGGGGATCTTCCCAACCCAGGGATCAAACCCAGGTCTCCTGCATTGCAGGCAGATTCTTTACCAGCTGAGCCACCAGGGAAGCCCAAGAATACTGGAGTGGGTAGCCTCTCTGTTCTCCAGTGGATATTCCTGATCCAGGAATCAAACTAGGCTCTCCTGCATTGCAGGCAGATTCTTTACCAGCAGAGCTACCAGGGAGTGGTAGTAAATCTATACTGAAATTTGATTATGTAATAAAGAAAGCTATCATATATCACAAAGAGTTTAGAGATGGAATGTCTGCAAATGAGCAAAAATGTAGTGTTTTGGCTCCACATTTCCTAGGCTTCTCTTCTGCTTTCCTTCATCTTCAGGCAGGTAGCAACCTAGCTTCAGTGTTTTCAATCAACATTTTTAATCTCGATTATGCTTAGAGGAGGGGCTTCCCTGATAGCTCAGTTGGTAAAGGATCCACCTGCAATGCAGGAGACCCTGGTTCATTCCCGGGTTGGGAAGATCCACTGGAGAAGAGATAGGCTACCCACTCCAGTATTCTTGGGCTTCTCTTGTGGCTCAGCTGGTAAAGAATCTGCCTACAATGTGGGAGACCTGGGTTCCATCACTGGGTTGGGAAGATCTCCTGGAAAAGGGAAAGTCTACCCACTCCAGTATTCTGCCCTGGAGAATTCCATGGACTATACATACCATGGGGTCACAAAGAGTTGGACATGACTGAGTGACTTTCATACTTTCTATGCTTAGAGGAGGAAAGGTGTGTGTGTATGTGTGCGCACACACGCATCTTGGAGCATGGTTCTGTAGATTTTGCTGTCTTCTTATTATGAGAGAAGAAATCTGTTTTAGAATCTTCCCACAGACTTTCTTTTAGGAATCACTAGTGGAAACTGAGGAGAAGGCAATGGCAACCCACTCCAGTACTCTTGCCCAGAAAATCCCATGGATGGAAGAGCCTGGTAGGCTGCAGTCCATGGGGTCACTAGGAATCGGACATGACTGAGTGACTTCAGTTTCACTTTTCATTTTCATGCATTGGAGAAGGAAATGGCAACCCACTCCAGTGTTCTTGCCCAGAGAATCCCAGGGACAGGGAAGCCTGGTGGGCTGCTGTCTCTGGGGTTGCATAGAGCTGAATACGACTGAAGCGACTTAGCAGCAGCAGCAGCAGTAGAAACTGGGTCATATGCTCTTTTCTCTAAACCAATCACTGGGAAGGGGAATGAGCCACTATGACTGACTTATGTCAATCAAAATATATCCCTTGAGCGGCGGATACACTTATTTAGCAAGAAAAAGTGTTGGTAGTAGACTGGATGTTGAATAGCCAAGTCTACTGCAGGGACAGAACTAATTGAATCACAGGTGGACCCTTCACAAAGGGTGACAAAACTTTTTGTTGATTAGTGATTAGAAAATCAATCAGACTCTCATGAGAATAATTTAAGAGAAACATAGGTTCTGCTTAAAGTGTAATAGATACTTTAACTAAAAGTTCATGCAGAGTTGGATCTGGTTGGCACAACCATTTTTAGTTGAGGAGTAAGCAGCTGACAGAGAGGCCCCAAATTTTACAGTGGGTTTTCTGGTCCTGTATAAAAAATGACTTGATCAGGATATTCATGTATGTTTGCATCCAAGGTTGAGAACAATGTAGAATTAGCTGGTCCCTCTGCCTACCTAGAATGTATTGTTATCTTTGTGCTTCTCAAACTAATGAAGGAATTTTGATGTATAAAAAGTACTAAAGCTAAGATGATGCTTGATTTTTAAGGGCCCACTTGTTCTTGAGTGTCTGAGTATAATCCTCAGTAGTACTTTCTTTGGAATATTAGGAATATTTCTAGGCACTATTAGGTTGGAAAATACCCACCTAGTAAGGTCAACAAGATCTCTAGTTCTTCTGACATGACCCTTTTCTACTGGGGGAATTCTGGGTGGCTCATACAGTCACATGGTACTTTCTGAGCACAACGACAGCTGGAATGGCTAGTATCGTCTATGCTGGTCCCTGGAAAGCCTTCATCTTGTCCTTATTTTGAAATGATAGCCTAGCTGGGTGTAAAATTCTAGCTTGAAAATTATTTTTCCTCTGAACTTTGAAGATATGATTACAAAGTCTTCTGGTATTCGTTGGTATTGATGTCAGTCTCATTGCCATGGATTTATAATTATTTTTTACTTAAGATGTTTTTTTTAATTCCTGATATTCTGAATTTTCACAACTGTGTCCCTAAGTATAGCTTAATTCATTTCCTTTACTCACTCTTCAGAGATACTGTGCTATGTCTAGTCCACTATTTAATTTGACCATGATTCTTAGATCAACAACTAAGTCTTAAATTTCCAGCATTTTTATTTGGTTCATTTAAAAATACCACTTGCTTCCCCCCTACCCCAGTTCTTTTTTTGGGAGGATACATTTAAAGTGTCCTTGTTTTACAGCCTCTTATATTTTTCTATTAATCATAGACCCTGATTTCTGATTCCTCTTGGTTGTCAAATCCAGAGACTTCCTCATCATGATTTATTTCCTTACATGCCTTATAACTTTTGATAGTAAGCCTAACTTTAGTGAAAGGTGTTTTTGTGAAGGAAGCTTGTGTATGGTGGGATGTGGATGCATCCACCTGCTCTGGGACCCTATAGTTTCAGTTATTTCAGGCCGTTTTCTTTCTTACTCTCTTTTCACTTACATTCCTTCCTTTCTCTCTCTTTCTTTTTTCATTTCCATCACTTGTGGGTGTCCCACTCGTTTGGCTAAAGAGAAGAAAAAATTTTTGGTCAATTTTATATAGCATTTCTGTGTAATTGGACTGGTGATGGTTGGGGGTGAGCATCCTGTGTCAGCTCAGCTTGCCACCTTGACTGAGAGGCAAGGGTTGCAACTCCAGCTGACACAGGCATCAGTTTGCTTAGCTACTTCTGTCTGAGCTGGGAGGAGGCTCTCATCCAAGAGGAATGCCACCCACCCAGTTCCAAACTCCTCTGCCTAAACCTTGGCATAAGCTCCCAAGGGCTGAGACAAGGGGCTAGGGAGCAATGCCAGCCTGTGTCTGACTTAAACATGTCCTATGCCAGATATGCTGAATCACTGATCCAGGATCCACTGGGGCACTTAGCCTCTCTCCTGCCTCAGAGTGACTTTTTTCTCTTCATGTATAGCCCCTTCCTTTGTAAACTGGGAGACAGACTTTGTCTTCTCTGGTCGTTAAAGCCTTAACCTCGTGTGCCAGGATCTAAGTGTTAGTCCCATAGACGTCTGTCATCTTTCTCCCAGATCCTCTGGCAAAAGGGTTTCCTGCATGGTGGATGTTCTGTTGTGTAAGAATTTCTGAATGGGTATATAGGCTCTACCCAACTCCACTTCTCCTGTCCTCTCCTCTCCCATCCTGATCCCTTCATTTCCTCTAAGGTCCTATTTTTTTTTTCTAGATACACACAAAAAGAGGTGATTAATGTTTTTCCCTTCAAAGTTGTCTGAGATTTTACTTCCCTAAAGGACTTGCTGTGAGATTGGCATACTTGCTGCAGCAAAAATGTTAAAAGAAAGGGCTTAATATGTTCCTTTCTCATTCCTCCCTGGGATGTGCAGTAGTAGGGGGAGGGCTGAGGCCGAGGGGGCTCCAGGTCCCAACCCTAGCCTGGGGAGAAGGGGCAGAGGGGAAGAGCCTGCTGCAAATGTGCATTGGATACTATTAGCTAGGTACATCTGAGAGGAGATAAAGCTAAAGGTTATGTGGGAGGGGTCTGACCTGGGAAAGTCCCATAGAGTTCTTTTTGGTCACAGTACCAAAACTGCTGGCCCATGGACCATACTTTGAGTATCAAGGCTTTTCAATTCAGCGGTATAGCCAGGTGCTGACCTCAAGGGAAGGGAGACTAGGAGCTGAACCAGGATGAGATGTGGGAGTTTTGCCATAGTTCCTGACCTTTGCCACAAGGGGGCAGTACCAATGGAGGCATAGAGAAATGAGGTGTCGCGTCTCGGCAATGACATCGTACTTTTATATACTTCATAAATCTGTCTTTGCCTGGGTTTGATTTCAAAGGGAGAAAAGTCCACACAGAGGAACAGAAATATCTACATGACTACTGTGTGCTGTGAAATTTTATTTTATGTTCGTGTTTTCAGATTCTTGGGCCAGCCTTAAGAAACAGTAAAATTACATCACTTAGAAATACATTCAACAGAAAATGCAATGACAGTGGGGTTTATTGATTTTACATAATGGAAAGTCTGAACCACTGGGTAGTGGGATGTTAGCTCAGACCTCCTTTTTCTATATGCCTCCAGAGCTTGGTTCTCAACTCTGGCTGAATGAACTAGGGAATTAAAGAAAATCACAATGTCTAGAGCACAGCCCAGGCCAATTAAATCATAATTTCCTGGGTCAGGACCCAGGCATCAGTATTTATAAGATCTCCCCACATAAATCTAATGGTTGAGAACTTCTGCTCTTGGCCTTGCTGGTGCACAGCTTTCTCTAACATTTTGCATCATGTTCTTAACAACTCTCAGCACCTGATAGAATTACCGCCAGCATCTGTGTGGGTCTCTTGGCCTTTTCAGCTTGGTTATCAGGTGCTTGCTGCAGCCTCAGTCACTCCATTCTAGACAAGAAGGAGGAGGAAGGGGGAAAGGCTGGTCTTAGACTTCCACTCACATCTCACTTGTTAGAACTGTAGCGTGCCTTCTGCTAGATCAGAGGTGGCTGGAAAAGTGACCATTTGAGTTTTCTAGCCTGTTTAGTACAAGCAGATAAGAGTAATGAGGGTTGGGAGTAGCTATGAGGTAAGAGACAATACTGAATCTTTTAGAGTTGATTATTATTGAGAAAATAAAAATTACCTGCCTGTTATAGAAATTTTGGAAGAACAGAGTAGAAGAAAATAAACTTACCATAGTCTCAGCACTTCAGGACAAGAACTGTCAATAGTTGATGCATTTCCTTCCAGACTCTTGTTGGTTTCCCTATGATTCAGATCATATTGTATTTACAGTGATGAATTTTACCTTTTCTTATAATATGAAAGGATGAGCATTTCTCTGTTATGGTGATTTCTTAAACA
Source organism: Neotragus pygmaeus (assembly GCA_006410875.1). NCBI lineage: Eukaryota > Metazoa > Chordata > Mammalia > Artiodactyla > Bovidae > Neotragus > Neotragus pygmaeus. Next base: position 214,077 of record SJYV01029340.1, read on the forward strand.
TCATTTTATTGTCTGCATCATACTTCACTATGCTACCACATCATAGTTTAACCTTTTCCTTGCTGTTAAGAATAAGGTTCCCTCACCCCACTTTTCTAGTCTTACAGAATTAAAAACAACCCTGTGCTGAACCTCTTTGTGCCCAAATCCTTTCCCTGCCTTTGTTCCTATCTATCTACCTATCTTGTATCTATCATCAATAATCTATTTTGGTGGGAGAGGAAGAGGTTAAAAAGGAAAGTTTAGTTTCTGCCTCAAACAGCTTTCCCAAAGAGTGGTGATTCATTTACACGATGAACACTCATTTCCTGGCTTTCACAACAGTTTGAATTCCACCTAATGTTTGATGCTTTCTGAAGTCCAGTGTATTCATTTGGACCTTTGTGGAGTGTTCCTTGTGTTCTTGGTCTCATGTGAAAGATATTGACATTTTGGCTTCAAGAACAAATTAAAAAATCATAAGTACAACTTCTGTTTGATTTGGGTCTGAGCAGATTACTATGCAACTATTTATCAACAGTGGTCTCAAATATTTAAATACTCTGTGAAATTGTAATTAATTAAAGAACTGTTGATTCGAAGAACTGTGCAACCAAGGCAATGAGGAAAGAGTTTTAAGTCTGGATGCCAAGTTCAGATCAAAATATTAATAATATCCTGCTCACATCTGCAGCATCTGTAATAGAATAGAAGGAGAGGATAATAAGAATTACATGAATAATGTTAAATAAAAGTGCTTCTAAACCAGGAAATTTTTTCCATTAAATTTGCCACTTATTCTAGTTCAACAAAATGCTTGTAAGGAAAATAACTATTTAAAGCATTGTTACGTTGTTGCTATTCAGAACTTCTTGAGAGGGAAAGAATGAACACCTATCAACTCTCCTGCTTTAAACTTAAGTATTTGTCTTAAAACATATTATTTTGTAACTTGAACATCTACTTAATGCCTTGAAAAGTCCAAGAAGAAAGTAAAATCATATTGAAAGCCAGCAATGGCATCAATCATCTAGACAGATGTTCGCTGGTGGATTTTGGTATCTAAAGCTCTTTTCCCTCACATTGTACAGATGTTCCTTTTATAGACACAGCCCTGGCAGTAATGAGAACCTGGGTTGGTGCATAGAACTTCTGTAAATTCTGCAAGTGGAGGATTTATTCTCTCCATATCGACTGAATTTTGTTTGTTTAGAAGGTAATGTTTTATTTTTGTTCAGCTTTCTCCCACCACTTTCAGTGGTATTTCTTGCACATGGAAATACATATATTGTCTGATACTAGTACCAGAAGTACTACCAAGTACCTTCAGTTGATGGTTTCCTTAGCTGCAGACCAAGTTTTTTTTTAAGTCAGAATGATCCCCTTTTGGGGTTTCCCAGGTAGCACTAGTGGTAAAGAATCTGCCTGCAATGTAGGAGAAGCAAGAAACCTAGGTTCAGTCCTGGGTGGGAAAGATCCCTTGGAGAAGGAAATAATAACCCACTTCAGTGTTTTTGCCTTAAAAATTCCATGGACAGAGGAGCCTGACACACTGCAGTCCATGGGGTCACAAAGAGTTGGATGTGACTGAGAAACAGCCTCCACATGCATGGTTCTCTTTGGGCAGTTCCCCAGGAAGTGAGCACTGGGTCACAGAGAATGAACCAGGTAGGGACTTGGAGTATGCTGCCAAAGTGGCCGTGAGGGTCATTCTGACCCCAAGTCTCCAGTGCACTCTTCCCTGGCTTCTCTCTGCCCCACTGGCTGTGCCTCTTTGCAGATGAATGGGGCTGGTCTTACTGCACAAGAGTTACTGGTGGGAGGGTTCTGGGAGCTCTCAGGAGAAGACACAGTCACATGCACCCTCCACTGACTTTCAAAATAACTCTACCCACATTCTGACCCCTCAGCCCCACCCCTCAAAATGTTTGCTGGACACTTTTCTTTCTCTCACTCTCTCTCAGTTATGACTTAACTCCTGAGACTTGGGCAAACACGCCCAGGATCATAAGGGATTGGCTGGCTGGGTGGCTTCTGCCCTGTTATGGTATTTTATTCACCCTTCAGCCAGACTCCATCCTCCTTACCAGAACCATTGCCATGGCAACTGTCCTCCTTTGGGCAATGAGTATGGGGGCCGAAGTCCTACATGATTAATATGTTTGATATTTTACCTTTCAAAAAATTCTCTGGGGAAATTCAAGTTGGCTTGTTGAACAAAATAAATATGCTTTTTATTGTCAACAAAGGTTAAGGGCGGCAGCTTTGATAACAGGGAAAGGCTGGACTGGTTACAAAACTGAGACCAGAGTGAGCAGGTCATATCCAACTCCACTCGAGACAAGAAAGGAATGGGAAAACTCTTGATTGGTGGAGACTGACTGAGATCTCAGATTGCTAGAGAGCTCTAACCTGAGATTAGCACTGAGATGAAATGTGCCTCAGCCCAAACCCCAGTGAAATTTGGGTGGCTTTTGGCTATCATCGCTTAAGGGATCAGGGATTTCACCTGCAGACAGGGGGCCATGAGCCTTCCTTGACCCTCTGGGTGGCATCACACCTCAGACTTCCTTAGCCAGGAAACCCTTAGAAGTGTACCTGCATCACACAGCACATTGAGTTTTGTAGAGGCTGAATGTGTTAGCTCAGAGGAATCAGCTAGCCTGATGTCCTCCTCCATCCCTACCATCTGTTTGTCCACCATTTACAATAGATTTGACCTTTTTTTGATAGTTTTTGAAATTTGAGAATTAAAAGTTAAAATTTTACAGTATATTGTTTTAAGTATTATGTTTCTTGGCTTCATAGGCAAATGCTTTTTCCTTTAAAGTAGATTTATTCCCCCTTTCCTCCTCTCTTTCTCTTTCTTCCTCCCTCTTCCTCTCCGTCCCCTCTCCCTCCCTTCCCTACCTCTTCTGTGTGTGCATATATGTATGTATTTTCCCTTAGTGGGATTCACTCTAGCATAGTGGAAAGAGAGTGAGGTGTGAAGCCAGACAAACCTTCATTGAAGTTCATGTTTTCCTATTACCTTTGTAGCTTTGGCATAGGGTGACCAGATGTCCTAATTTGCTGAAGGCTAAGGGTTTTCCTAGAAAGCAGGACATTCAGTGCAAAACCCAGGATGGTACTGAATAAATCAGGACAGTTGATCACCTCACTTAGACAAGACACTTAACCTCTCAGAGCCTAGGTTTATNAAAAAAGAAAGAGAGCAATCAAGCCTGTAATTAAATCCCTGAGTGAAATTGGATATTAAAAAATCGACTATTAAAGCTACAAAATTAATAACAAAATCAGAAAGCAAAAATTAAAAACCTAGACTAGGATTTGGACTCTCAAATGTACTATATTAAATAAACCAAAACCTAAATGAACACAGCAATTAGAAAAGATATTGTGAGGTCAGTTCAGTGTCAGGTAATCCCTTGTTCTATGTTGCACTTTTTCTCAAGGTCTGAAATTACCCTTAAATGAAATTTTACTGCTTNGATTTGGACTCTCAAATGTACAATATTAAATAAACCAAAACCTAAATGAACACAACAATTAGAAAAGATATTGTGAGGTCAGTTCAGTGTCAGGTAATCCCTTGTTCTATGTTGTACTTTTTCTCAAGGTCTGAAATTACCCTTAAATGAAATTTTACTGCTTGATTTTAATCTATTACATTTGCCACTTCTGGGGTGATTCCCCCATCTTGTCTTTGTTTAGGCTAGCTTCCTCAGCTTGCAAGCTTCTTCAATGTTTGGTCTAAGTCTGATAGGAAGAGGTGACAGTGGACATTTATTCATGGTCACTTGCTCTGTTGTGCTGTGGATAGGCAGGAACACTGCAAACAAATACCGCTCAGATTTCTGGGAAGTCCTTGTAGTGAATGGACAGCACAGGGTCTGCCAAAGTCCAAGTTCATGTGCACTTCTCAGATCCNACCCCGTGGACTGTAGCCTGCCAGGCTCCACTGTCCATGGGGTTCTCCAGGCAGGAATACTGGAGTGGGTAGCCATTTCTTCCTTCAGGGGATCTTCCCGACCTAGAGATCAAACCCGCATCTCTTACGTCTCCTACATTGGCAGGTGGATGCTTTATCACTAGTGCCACCAAGGAAGCCCTTCAACCCCCTTCCTTTGCCCTAAATCAGAGGACTGGACCGGACGCAGGCAGGGCACAGCCCTGTTCGGCCACACGGCCAGCCCTCGAGTCAGCGGGTGGTGCTCGTCCCCAGCAGCCAGCTCAGCCAAAGACCATCCACAGCAGAAGGACCTCAACTATTCCCTAAGCTCGTAGAGCAAGTGAGGGAGCCAATCTCTGGCCCCAAAACACTGACCACGCCCCCAAAGCACTCGCTCTCATGTCACTTCCTGCTTCTGCTTATTCATTTCCTTGAGTCTCTTCTCCAGCTGTCAGGCTCACTGTGTCCATCTCTGTCTCTGTGTCTGTCGCTGTGTGTCTGTCTGCCCCACCCCACGTCACCCACATATGGGACTTTGTGTTGTTGTGAGTGCTGGTGACAAACTGACTTTGCTTGTTGGTTGTCTGCTTGATTGACTGTTCCTCCCAAGGAAGATAAAACAGTCCTGGTGTTCTTGTAGTCAGCCCCGTGTAGTGTGAATTCTGCAGACAGCAGCACATGGCGGGCCATCAGGCTGCAGATGAACAGCAGTGCGGCTTCTGAGGCTCCAGCCACTCCCTGCATGACTGCCAGCACAAACGGGGCTCCCCAGTTCAGCCACCAGAGTCCTGCAGGGGACATGGATCTGATCCCTGGCCAGGAAACTAAGGTCCCACGTTCTGGGCTGCACAGGCAAAAAAGAAACAACAAAAAGTTATGCTTAAAAAAATAACATTATAAATACCTAATATCCCAAAGGAAGAATACCGAATGTTTAAGAAGTAGAATAAGTAGTGTTAATTCTGTCTTGGCCAAGGCTCATTGGGCTGGGCCAGGTGACCCAGGTGGGCGGGCCCTCTGAGTCAGCCCTTCTGGTCCCATTCATGCTGCGGTTGACCAGAAGACTTCAAGCCTCTGCCCAGGGATGTTAGGAGTATGGGCTGCTCTGGTGGTTTTCAGGGTGCATCCAGATGGAAGCAATGGCCAGAGCCCCAGCCCTAAGTGTGTATGGAGACCTTGTGCCCCTCGCCCACAGAACCCCTGAAACATGGAGCTCCTGGGTGCTCATGCGGGGCACAGGCCCCTGACCAACTGGAAGCTTCCAACGTGCATGCGTGTGCATGTGTGTCTGTGTCTGTGTCTGTCTCTGTGTTCCATCGCAGCCTGCTGGCCATGTCCTAGACACCCGCCCACTGCAGGCACGTGGGTGGACCTGGCAGCCAGGCCCCTCGGGGAGCAGGGGCAGCTCTCAGCCATGGTCCATAAGTGACCAGAGCGGCGTCCTCTCTCTTCCCTCCTCCTCCCATCCCTCATCCTGTGTCCCCTCCAGTCCGCAAAAAGGACACCTCCCAACTTGCTTTGGGAAAAAAGGAATTTGCTGAGAAATCTATTACCAAAGAAGACTTTTCAGCCTGCGAGCAAATGTCTGGTTGTGCACAATTCTGTCCTTCAGAAGCCCTGTTACACGTTGTCCTTGTTTGTACCTTGAGAACAAAACACAGGAGCAACGCTCTGACAGTGGAGGGTGGCTGTGGAGGTGGAGTGAAGGTGGAGTTGGTGGCTCTGGGGGCCAGGACCGTCCAGGGGCCAAAGGGCAGGGTACCTCCCCGGGTGCAGCTCTGGGCTGCCCAGAGCTCGCCTGCAGCCAGTCCCCTGCCCCCTAACGAGCCCGTGGTCAGGCCTGTGAAGACAGCTTCCCAGGGCATTAACACTAATGTCCTCAGTTGTGTGTAGGGCTTTCGAATTTAAAAACCAAGTCCACACTCGTTATCTCATGCCTGTGGCCACAGTCCATACCCGGGGACCAGGAACCTCAGCTCGAAGGCTGGCCCTGCCACACGGGGGTACCCAAACCTCGGTCCTCCCTGGAACTTGGAGGGTCACCGCCCCAGGGCTCCTTGGCTCAAACACCTATGGGCCAAAAGCAGCCAGGGGCACAGGCAAGGCCTTTCAGCTTCAGCTGGCAGTGCTGGGCAGGTGTGTGCAGTGCCAGCCCCTGGAGGCTGTCTCAGGACACAGAGCTGATTAAAAATACACGAAATCCACCTTCAAAATCCAGAAGACCTCAGTGATAACGAGTGTGAATTAGTCAGTCTTTCACCAGAGATGGTTCCGGGCAGATCACCCAAGAGCCTGGCTGGGTGGGAGCCGGTGGCGGACATGCCCCGCGCCTGCCAGGCCGGGGCCCCCGCGCCTGGCCCTCCTCCCCTCTGCTGCCACTGGGTTGCTCCTGTGTCGCCGAGACCTGGAACGCGGGCCTCTTCCTGGGAGACTCATTACAGCTTATCTCTGTCTGCCTTTCTTTAAAGCCAGCTGAACATACCCAATGCTCTCCCTTTATGGTAAGACCAAGCCTCCAGACCACGCTCTCAGCTTCTGTGATCCCCCTAATGTCCCCACTGCCTCCCCCAACCCCCGGCGTCCCGGAGCCCAGCCCCCGTGCATGTCACCCACCCGAGTCTGCNAAGCCAGCTGAACATACCCAATGCTCTCCCTTTATGGTAAGACCAAGCCTCCAGACCACGCTCTCAGCTTCTGTGATCCCCCTAATGTCCCCACTGCCTCCCCCAACCCCCGGCGTCCCGGAGCCCAGCCCCCGTGCATGTCACCCACCCGAGTCTGCCATGCGCCTTGCCTGCCTGGTCTGCGAGCTGTCAGTGCTGTTGGTGTGATGTTTTGTCCGTGAGCTTTCTGTGGGTGGCAGTTCACTGTGACCTTGACCGTCTGAAAAGCCACTGGGAGAGAATCAGACCAGAGGGCCAGTTCCTGTTAAACTTCCTGAGGACCTGCTTGTTGGCATCTCCAACCTTAATCTGGTGTGGGGTTTGCACGGGACACCGGCCTGTGCCACGGCGAGGCCCCTGGGAAAGAGGAAGGAGAGGTGATGTAGTGGAGGTGAAGAGGCAATGGGTCCTTCCTGATCACCAGCTCCTGGGAGCTCTGATCAAGGCCCCAGCAAGAGGTTAAGGTGGAATCCTTACCTATGAGGGGCATTGGAACTGGGCCACACGCCCGCATCCCNTTTTTTAAGCCTCAAAGTGATCTTTCATCATTATTCATTTCTGCTATCAAAGCTTTTCTCTTAACTTCTATTGTCTGTGCAAGAAAGGGGAGTTTATTTTGGTTTCTTCATTTAAAAAATGTTTATATTTATTTATTTGGCTGCCCTGGGTCTTGGTTGTGAGATGTGGGATCTAGTCCCCTGATCAGGGATAGAACCTGGGGCCCCTCCACTGGGAACCAGGAGTCTTAGCTACTTGAGTACCAGGGAAGTCCTTGTTTTTTTTTCATTTTTATGTAAGTCCTAGGTTTCTAAAACTTTACTCCCCCACCCCCCAAAAAAAACCTACTAAATTTTGCCCGATTCCTAACATCTCTGAGTGGAGTCTAATGGTGACACACCAACTGAGATTCAGATTGTCTTTTAGAAACCCTGAGAAATTCACTGAGGCTCCTAAAGGCTTCCTCTTCACATACAAGACACACAGCTTATACTAATCTCCGTTTTTCTCAGATGCAGGTTTGACATGTCCAGGTGTTGAAGGCTTGGGAGCTGAGGGTCTGCTCGGGATATTTCCCTACACAGGGGAGTGGAGGTCTAGACCACCGGCTGACATTAGATCATCTGCCCCACAGCAAGTTTGTTCTTGCTCTTTTGGATTGGTCCTTCTCTCAGAAAAAGGAGTTGAGAACTGGGGAGGCCAGTGGAGTGGGAATGCGTGATCTTGGGGAGAAAGTAAGAGATTAAACACAGGCTTGGACTTGTTCCTGGCTCCCCTAATTCTCTTCTGATCCTCATCCTTTATGGGGTGTGGACCTCTGTCTCCCATCTTCAAGGATGAGTAAAGGTGATGAAATGGAGAAATGAATGCCTTAGGAACTCCAGAGGGGAAGAAAAATAGAAACAATTCAATAGAGGTCCAATTTCTAGGCTCATGAGCATTTCAGTTTATTAGTTCAGAATAAACATAGAGCTCTGTTCAGCCAGGACTTATTAGCTTCCTCCCATCAAGTTGCCTGGGATGGTTAGGTCTCCAGGTAACAGGCTGCACCTGCCTTGTGGACTTCCTGCTTGGATGTTATTTTTAAATTGTAGTTAAAAAGGCATGTATCATAAAATTTACCATATTAACTGTTTTGAAGTGTATATTTAAGATATTCATATTGTTGTACCATGACTGGATCTCATTTTCAAGTTTTTGTTTCTCCATAAATTTTTAGTTTTGTTTTTTTTTCTTTGGATATGAAATGAAGATATTCTCATTGAAGAAAATTTGGAAAATCTTGAGAAGTATAAAGAAAAAGAATCATTATATCACTATAAGAGCAACCACTTTAAAATATTTTAGAATATATTTCTTTCCACAGCATTTTCAATGCACTATTTTAAAGAATTAATATTTAAAATATCTTACTAATTTAATGGTTGTATATTAATTTATGATTAATGAATAAATTATTTATTTAAGTCTTCTAGTTGGATTTTAAGTTGATCCAGTTTCACTCTTCCAAACAATTGATGTATATCTTTGGGTATAAATATTTATGATTATTTCCTTAGGGAATATGAAAAAGGAACTGCTGGATTAAAGAACAAATATTTTTAGGCTTTATTCATATTCAGTTCATTTCAGTTCAGTTCAGTTGCTCAGTCATGTCCGACTCTTTGCAACCCCATGAATTGCAGCACACCAGGCCTCCCTGTGGAAAAGGCAATGGCAACCCACTCCAGTACTATTGCCTGGAAAATCCCATGGACAGAGGAGC
>SJYV01029340.1:223565-238847 GCA_006410875.1 Neotragus pygmaeus
GAGGAGCCTGGTAGGATGCAGTCCATGAGGTCGCTAAGAGTCGGACACGACTGAGCAACTTCACTTTCACTTTTCACTTTCATGCATTGGAGAAGGAAATGGCAACCCACTCCAGTGTTCTTGCCTGGAGAATCCTAGGGACGAGGGGGGCAGCCTGGTGGGCTGCCGTCTCTGGGGTTGCACAGAGTCGGACACGACTGAAGCGACTTAGCGGCGGCAGCAGCAGCAGCAGCAGCAGGCCTCCCTGTCTGTCATCAACTCCCGGAGTTCACTCAAACTCACATCCATTGAGTCAGTGATGCCATCCAGCCATCTCATCCTCTGTCGTCCCCTTCTCCTCCTGCCCTCAACCCCTCCCAGCATCAGAGTCTTTTCCAATGAGTCAACTCTTCGCGTGAGGTGGCCAAAGTACTGGAGTTTCAGCTTTAGCATCATTCCTTCCAAAGAATACCCAGGACTGATCTCCTTTAGGATGGACTGGTTGGATCTCCTTGCAGTCCAAGGGACTCTCAAGAGTCTTCTCCAACACTGTAGTTCAAATGCATCAATTCTTCGGTGCTCAGCTTTCTTCACAGTCCAACTCTCACATCCTCCTCAGAATTCCTCAGGGATTTTTATGGGTAACGGTGATGAGGCATATTTTAAGCATGTACATCACATGTTTTTACACAGAGCCTTCAAAATGTCCCTAATCTTAGTTTTCTACTATCCAGTTTGGTAATCCCACTTGTTTAAAAATTGAATGTGAAGGGTTTTTTCGTGTGTGTGATTTTTAGGTTATAATTATCAGTTTCCCGTGGGAATAAAACCAGTCCGCCAGACCTTCCCTCTCTGTACTGTAAATGCTGTGCTGTTTGGTAGATGGTCAGAGAGGTTCAGAGGTTGTGCCTCTGAGGCTTTTCTTGGAGTTCAGGTTCAACCAAAGGGGCTAAAAAATGAGGCAAAGCAGTAAGTGTCTGATTGCTAAGGGCTCCGGGTGCCTAGAATACAGTCTTTGTGCATGTGGGCTCTTTTGCTTCAGTCACGTCTGACTCTTTGCGACCCTATGAGCGGTAGTCCATCAGGCTCTCACAATCCCTCCATGGGATGCTCCAGGCAAGAATACTGGAATGGACTGCCATTCCTCCAGGGGATCTTCCCAATCCAGGGGTCAAACCTGTGTCTCCTGCATCTCCTGCCTTACAGGTGGATTGTGAGGCAAGTGATGAATCTGATGAATCTCTATGTTTTGACTGAGGGACCCAGGCTTATTTAAGCTAAATACCCATTGCTCTGGTTATAGGAAGAGATTTAGGGATGGATGCATGACTCAAATAGTCCAATGAGTTTTATCAGGACTTTTTTCTCCTACAGATATCAGGAAAGTTTGGCAAGTTTCCCTAGCTGAAAGATGGCCTATACCTGGAAATAAGATCCATCACGGCTATCCTATGGGGGCAGGCTGCCTGAGAAGCACACCAACTGACAGCAAAGCAGGGCAGATGATGTGAGATGAGGGCAGAAAAAGGTAGAGTCTTGATCCTATCCCTTGATCCAGCTGTGCCTGAAACTTACCCTGGCCTCATATCCTAGCTACACAAGTCAAGGCCCTGTCTGTCTTAAAGTTGTTCAAGTCAGATGTTTTCACTTAAATAGATCCTTTACTTACATTATTCCATTAGCCTTATTATTTCTATTCTACAGATAAGGAAAGTGAGATTCTGAAAGGTTAAGTGCTTTGCTCAAGCTAACACAGCTGGGAATTGATGCGACCTGAATTAGGGGTTGGGATGTTCTGATTCTGTAGTTCATGTTGTTCCCAAAGACTGCTGCAGCCTCAGTGAGTACGGCTAACTGAGTTGGTAAAGCCAGCCCTTGATGTCATCAGGGCACAGGCACTGGATGTCTTGTTTTACTAGTTCCAGGGCTGATCGATGACATTAGACATCCAGGCTGGTGCACCCAGGGTCAGACAAGCTAATCTTGGTTTTTGGATCCCACGCTGCATGCCTGGCAGCTCTGGGAATCCCTTTTCATTCAGGCTTCCCAACCTGCAGAAACTACTAGCTGGACTGGGGCAGACCTGGCCGACCTCCAGGCAGCCTGGCTGCTGCTGAGAAGACATGGATTCTGCAAACAGAACACCCCAGGGAGATGCACTCAGCTTTGAGGTGCTGAGGCTCTTAACTCCACTCTCTGAAGCTTAGAAAAAAGAGCAGAAGCTATTCAAAAGTGAGATAACAGTATCTTTAATATTTAAGTAACAAAACATGCAGGTCAATACTCAATGCATATACCATAAGACAGAGCAACAACAAAAAAATACAAACCATACTGTAACTACATGGAGGCTTTCAAACAATTCAGTGTTGATAGAGAACATGCTAATTAAAGAGCCACACCTCAGGGCCTCAGAACTGACCAGGACTCTGCCCTGGTGGGAGGGAGAATTGATTGTGCCCACAGCCTTCAACACCAACCCTGAAGGCTCTGAACAATCTCCATGTTTTACATTGCTCAGCTTTTTCTCTACCAACTCCTACTTTTTTGGTGTGCATGCATTTGCTGATTTAATTTTTTTTTTTTTTTTACAGTAGGTAATTTTGGTTATCTGTTATAGAGATAGCAGTGTATACAAGTCAATCCCAAACTCCCAATTTATCCCTCCCTCAACCCTGCCCCTCTGGTAACCATAAATTCTTTCTCTAAGTCTATGAGTCTGTTTTTGCTTTGTAAATAAGTTCATTTGTATCATTTTTTAAGATTTCACACACAAGTGATATCATACGGTATTTGTCTTTCTCTGACTTACTTCACTTAGTATGACCATCTCTAGGTCCATCCTGATTTTATTTGTCCATTCTTTATCCCATCTTAGAGTTTCATGAGTACTGATTTGGTCTTTAAACATTGCTGTCTCAGTGAGAGGGCTTCTCCAGTGGCTCAGTGGTAAAGGATCTGCCTGCAATGCAGGAGACTCGGGTTTGCTTCCTGGGTTGGGAAGGTTCCCTGGAAGAGGGAATGGCAACCCACTCCAGTATTCTTGCCTGGAGAATCCCACGGAGAGAGGAGTCTGGGGAGGTTACAGTCCATGGGATTGCAAAGAGTCGGACATGCCTGAAGCAACTGAGCATGTGTGCATGTCTCAGTGAGTAGGCTCTCTGGGTTGACTATTTGGGTTCTTGGTGAACATGATTCCTCTCTGTTTAATGGGCCGTGGTCTGGAGTCTCCCTGAACATAGTCTTTCAATCCTGAAGATGCCTATGAATATTCCTTATTTCCTTGGAAGCCGCTTTCACATGCACTATTGGCCTGAGGGCTTCCTCCCCACCCCCTCAAATAACCCACTGGTCAGATTCCCTCAGTGGCAGTGCCGCTGCCTGACTAGGTGGTTTTGGGAGAGTACCCTTACCACAGCTCCCTGGCAAGGCCTGTTCTGGCTCTGGTGCTGGGACGGGATGCTGGTGGCCTGGAGGAAGGAGCTTAGGCTTTTGGCAGCAGTGACACAAATGCAGGGAAGGTGGGTCGCTGCAGAGAGTTCTTGAACATCTAATGGTCCAACCAGTGGAGGTGAAGTCAGTGAAGGGAACAGCAAGTAAGTGCTACCCTCAACTCTCAGCGGCCTGTAGGCTTGTGAGTGTGGCTGCATGTCACTGGGAAGCATTATATTCAGGCTCATCACATTTCAAAATAGAACTAGTTTCAACTCACTTCCTAGGACCTGCTGTGTCCCATTATTTGGTTTTTACATGGATTACACTGATTCTATCATCCATAACCAGAGTCCAGGAGACCTCAAAGGGAAAGAAATAGGATCAGTGAGCATTTCATAAAATTCAGACTTCAATGTGATTTTACCAAGTACAATACAGACAACATCAAAGCAATTATTTTTTCGTTTTCTTCTATTCATGTGCAGGGGTGAGGCTAATTCACAGAGACAGTGTATCATTTCACTAATACATTATTTATTCTAACTATATTTAGAATACCAAATATATTTAGATTACAAAAAAAAAAAAAGGAAAAAGAAAAAATCCTTTTCTTGTTCCTCCAGAGACTTTCTGGCCTGTGACAGAAGGAGGACATGCAGTGGGGAGTCCAGCAGATGTTAGCAGAGGTGGAAATGTTGGTTTCCTCCAAGTGAAATCACTTTGGCCCAAGTGATGTTAAAGAGCACAGTGTAAGAAAACTCAGATAATGAACTGCAGATATGATAAATATTTTCCCCTCTCTCTATCTCTTCTTCAATCATTGTTTATTAGTAGCCAAGTGAGGGCTGGGGGTGAGAGGGGAGGCAAAAATGAAATAGTAGAAAATGATGTCTTTTGATTGACTCATTTTTTCCTTTCAGAATTGTTCTGGGGATGAGCTGGGAAATAGATCATCAATGGGCTGTCAGCTAGAAGGAGGACGGACATTTTGTCTAAGTGATTGATAGGAATTAAAACCATATTCTATCATCAGATTAAAAAGGTTATGTCAAAAAAAAAGAGATAAGAGGACTGGCAGATGTGGGCTCTAGCCTCTAATGCCATATGATAACTCAGTTGTTTTGTGATGGAACAGTTAGAGACAGAGGCATGTAGCCAAGACCATCTGGCCTCACCACAGGGGAAACCAAGGCTTTCTAACTTCCAACTGTGAGTCAAAAGCTATGGGAAATCAAGGTAGAATTCCTTGTTTTGGGGTGAGATCTCGAGGGGTTTCTTCTGCCCTTGCCTGGGTAACTTGGGGGGAGGGCTACACGTAGTCGTACTTGGAAGGATGAGACTGTCCCTCATCCTCTGTGCGGGCACCCCCATCATATATCTTCTTGTTTCTGGTGTTGGACTCAAAGCCAGTGCTGGCTTTGAAGCCTCCAGGCCTGTAGGCGACGTTGTGGCCTGAGGCGTGGTAAGAGACGGCTTTGTAGCTGAAAGAAAAAGAAACACTCTATGACCAACTAGAGATGTATTTGGTAGCAGGACAAATTACCCATTTTCTCTAGGATGTCTGACTTTTAGCACTGAAAGTCCAGTGTCCCAGGAAACCCTTAGTCCTAGGTAAACTGAGACAGCTGCTGTTTTGGGCATTGGGACACTGGCTTTTCAGCCTCTGCAGTGGAGCAGAATTTCTTGCTTTGTATTAGAGTTGGGGGTTAGTGACCAATGAGTTCCATCTGTTCATCAATTCAGATGAAGCTGAACCACAAACAATGTGCAGGGGAACATGGTTATGCCAAAGAATCATAGAATTTGTAAGCTGATCAGTACGTATGAGCAACCCATCTCTGCTAATCTGCTCAGTATGTGGATGAGGTAACAAAGGCTCAGAGAAGGCGGATGACTGGCTAGAGGTCCCTGGACTGGTAAGCAGGAGAACCAGATGGAGCCAGGTCTCCCAATCCCAGTCCCAGTGAGAGAAGTACAATAAGTGTTCTCAGCAACAGTGTTACTAACGTTCTGAAACTGCAAATCTTTGTTGTAGGGGCCTGTCTTGTGCTTTGCAGGATGTTTAGCAGTATCCCTGACCTCTACCCACCAGATTTCAGTATCACTCAACCCTCCACTCCAGAGCTGTAACAATGGAGAGTCTTTAGATGTTGCCAAGTATCTCCTGGGGACCAGGGCAGGGGTAGGGCGTGGGGAGAGGTGGGGAGGTGGGTACAATTGCTCCCAGCTGAGAATCATCGAGTTATGGAATACTGGAGTTGGGGGACAGCCTAGAGGGCTGTTTTGTTTTTCCTTCAATAGCATCACTTCTAAATCTTCTCAGGCTGACATATTCCTGTTCTGTTCTTTAGGCTTCCCCATAAAAGATGAGGTTCATGATCCTTTTGTCAATAGCATTCTTCTGTATACATATGCTGATCATTCTGGCTGCAAATGATATGTTAAAATGGACTTGGACCAAATGTCTGATTACATTGGGATGGGGAGACTCACTTGGTTTCCTCAGGGGCCAGACCCCGGCAAGCGATGCACATCAGCACACCCCCAATCAGCGTGAGGCCTCCAGCGACCCACCCCACGAACAGAGCCGCACCAAAGGTGTACCTGGGTGGGGAGACAGTGGCTATGAATGTGGCTGACTCAACTGCCCAGGCTCTACCCTGTGAACCTGGCCATGCTCATCCTCTCTGTCCCCACTTTCGGATTCCACACCTACTCCAGCCCGCCCCTGAACACACAGTCCTTTGGGTCACAGTCAGCTGAATCAGGTCCTCTGAGATCAGAATCAGAACTGAAGCTATTCAGCAAAACAGTTGTGAGATTCTTATGCCCCTAACATCACTCAGGCATAGAATTCACTGTAAGTCTCTAATTTCAAACACCTCAGGAAAATTCTACTTCTTCCCTCTTGGCAAAGGGAAGTGTCTTGAAGGTTTGGTAAGAGAAGTTTGAGTGATATGGGATCAGTCTCAAGTTATTATTTCAGAAGGAATTTTGGTCTCTTGAGTTCTTACTGTGGACCAAGAAGCTTTCATCATCTCTCACTCAAGTAACCCTGGTAACCATCCATGCCAGTAGGAGCATGGATGTTGTTTTTTGAAAGACCTAATGCGAAGAGACCATTCATTTCTTCATTCATTTCTTTACTTACTTGGTCAACAAATATTTATTGATCTCCTACTGTGTGCCTCCGACTGCCTGGCACTGGAACAGAGGGGTGAACAAGATAGATACAGACCATACCCTCATGGTACTTCTGTTCCAGCCCACACTGAATTCTAACCTGTGGAGATCTGACTGTAAAACTGGTGACCTTCCCCCTTGTCAATTATATCCAAACAGGATTATCTGAGAACAAGAATCTCTGAAGTTACCTGTCCAAGAGACATGGGCAGGTTCTAAGGAGATAATGTAAGACAGCAATGGTGGGCATTAGCTCTGGATCCCCGGTAGTGGGTGGCTTTTCCAGGCAGGGGCACTGACACTAGGCATCCAGACACTGCATACAAGGTGGGCTTTTCTAAGTAGGGTGACCAGCCATCCTGATTTGCCTGTGACAGAGAAGTTTCCTAGGATCTGGGCCTATCAGGGCTAAAACTGGGTAAGCCCCAGGAAAACAGTGACAGATTTTACTTTCTTGCACTCCAAAATCACTGTGGACAGTGACTGCAGCCATGAAATTAAAAGATGCTTCCTCCTTGGAAGAAAAGCTATGACAAACCTAGACAGTGTATAAAAAGTGGAGACCTCTTGCTTTTTATAGCCTCCTGCATATAGCCTTGACTATATGGACCTCGCTGACAAAGGTCCATTGTAGTCAAGGCTATGGTTTTTCCAGTAGTCATGTACAGATGTGAGAGTTGGACCATAAAGAAGTCTAAGTGCCTAAGAATTGATACTTTTGAATTGTGGTGCTGGAGAAGACTCTTGAGGGTCCTTTGGGAAGCAAGATCAAACTAGTCAATCCTAAAGGAAATCAACCCTGAATGTTCATTGGAAGGACTGATGCTAAAGCAGAAGTTCCAATACTTCGGCCACTTGATGCAAAGAGCTGATTGGTTGGAAAAGACCCTGATGCTGGGANAGTGCCTAAGAATTGATACTTTTGAATTGTGGTGCTGGAGAAGACTCTTGAGGGTCCTTTGGGAAGCAAGGAGATCAAACTAGTCAATCCTAAAGGAAATCAACCCTGAATGTTCATTGGAAGGGCTGATGCTAAAGCAGAAGTTCCAATACTTCGGCCACCTGATGCAAAGAGCTGATTGGTTGGAAAAGACCCTGATGCTGGCAAAGATTGAAGGCAGGAGGAGAAGTGGGTGACAGAGGATGAGCTGGTTGGATGGCATCACCAACTTAATGGACTTGAGTTTGAGCAAGCCCTGGGAGATGGGGAAGGACAGGGAAGCCTGGCAAGCTGCAGTCCATGGGGTCGCAGAGAGTCAGATATGACTTAGTGACTGAACAACAAAAACAATCACCCAGGGAAACCAGGAGGAGTTGATCAGCATGCTTCTTAGTTGTCCTTGTAGTCAAGAGACCATGAGAGGACTGTAAAGGAGGATGAGGGCACCTTATGGGGATAATATCTTTCCCATTCTTAACGCAGGAACACACATGGTGAATGGAGTTCCAGGGAGCCAGAGAGTAATGGATTTATCACATGCTCACACTCATCTGTCTTCCGTGATGGTGTTGCTGGAGAAATACCAAGCGTATCCACTCCAGAGATGATGGGTCACTTAGGTATAATAGTTACATGACTCTCCTAGAAAAAGATCTTTCTCCTTCAGGAATTTGCTGCTGCTTCTTGCTATGAAATACATTCCTTTGAAGTGGCTAAATGAATACAGGTGTTGGAATTCCTCTTGCACCTTTGAAAAGTTCTACTCTGCTTGCAGCACCAAGTTAAAGTGAGGTTTCATCTCCCTCTGCTAGGCTGTGACCCCCATGAGAACGAGGACTTTGTTGTTGTTCCAAGAACTCAGAATGATTCCTGGCCCACAGCAGGTGTTTGATACATTTGTAGAATGAATGAGTTAATGAATGAGAGAAAGAGCAGCCATACAAGGAAGAAACATCAGTTTTTCACCTATATTACACCTCACTCATTTCTATTCTAGCTTTTCCCTGTCCCTAGCTGGGTTCCTGTCACTGACTGGAGATGTGGGGTGATGCTCATTTACATGCTTGGGTTAACAGTGCCTGTTTCATTGCCACCACAATGGGGCCTGTGTATGAGTGTTAGATAAATACTGTGAACTGTCGCTGTATTTCAATGGAAATGTCAGATCAGCCTCAAGTCATATCACCAAGGATATTTCACTGAAATGAAGTTTATGAATTTACAGATCATTGTTGATTTATGATATGGCATGGTTGCCTCTGATAAATTTTTGCTATTTCAGGCACTGACAGTCACATTAGGCATATGTGCTAAATCGGATTTTTACAACAATGTTCACTGAGAAATACTGAGTCTAGATTAGGGAGGTTACCTGGTCTGAACAGTCTGCACCATCCCCCCCATGCTGGTGTACATGCTGGCTGTGGACATCCAGAAGTTAGTAACCAGCATGTTGGCAAACACAGACACTCCAGCGATTGCACAGAGACCTGCAAACAAAGAACAAAGACTCTGGAGTCAGCTTTAAAGGGATCACATTGTGAGACAGTGTATGCTTACATGAGTTTAGAAGAGAAGGTTGCAGACTACTCCATTCCTATAATGGAGTATTCTGAATGGTCAATTCAAGCGCTGATTACTGAATTCTCACTATGAGTTGGGCTGTCTCTTATCTCTACTTGTGGAAGGATGGGTGTGTGTGCAGAAAGAGATTTTCCATCTCAGGACAAGGGGTCAATAGTACAAATATTAATATTTGGGACCTGGTCCTCTGACAATGTCAAGGGCTCTTCCCTTATAATCATTTTTTAAAGTCTCAACAGAATAATGTCTTTAGGGATAGAGTCACCTTAGAATTGAGAATCTCCTATAATGAGGTGAGGCTGGCAGCTAAGAGAGACCTTAGCACTCGTGGTAATTCTGTAGAGTGTAACTGAGACTTAATTTCAGATCTTGAAGCCCAGTGTGTAAAGCTTTTACCCAAGTTCAGACTACGCCCAATAGGGAGAAGCTGTGTTTTCTCTGCCAGAATGATTTTGCTTTGCCGTTCCCAGATGTGCATCTGAGAAAGGGATCCCCAGGCTCCTTGTTTACCTGCGATGATGAACATGATCCCGGAGGTGAGTGTCATTTTGGCTTTGGCGGAGTCATCCATATTGCCAATACGGATACACTTTAGGGCAAAAATGGCCACTAGGAGGCCAATGACACTGAGGACGATGCCCACGATCATCAGGGCTCGCACTGCCTGCAGCATGGCTGTAGGACAAGGGACAGGACACAGCAGATCAGCCAGATTGATTAGGCTCCAGTTTAATACAACAGAGAAACACAATTAACCAATACCAAACTTCTGAGAGGCAGAAAGTCCAGAAACTGTGAACCTTGTCATTGTTAGGAGATACAAAATTGTGGAAAGTGCAAAGCCATCACTTAAACTCCCCTGATTGATGAAAAATATGCACGCAGATGTCTATAGAATGAGAAAACTATGGACTATTGGAGCTGGGAGGGTCAAGGGAATTTAGCTATTGAGAATATTAATTACTAATATTTCATCTCCTCATTTTAAAACCTGACAATCTGTGTTCCAAGAAGGGGAACTGGCTTGACTAAGGTTACATTAAATATTATTGATAGAAAAAAATTATTGATAGGGCTTATAGTAAAACTGGGTTGCTTTATCTTCTAATTCAAACATCTTTCTTCTCTAGTCTTTTCACAGGGGCTCAGGGCTTCATAGAGTTGTGTCCACTTCCAGAAAACTCAATTTAATTTATAGCCTATAATGAAACAAAGTCACTAGATGATATACCAAGGGCACTGTATCCTTGTCTCTTCCCAAAGGGACTGTTAAGGTCATGTTGAGCTATAGTTGGGTCCTATATAAAAAGATGATTATATCAATCTCAGGCCTTTCAGCACAACCACAGTTTATCAGCAGTTCCCTTTCCAGGAATCAGTGGAAGTTCTTGTCCTCTGGAGACTCTCTTGCAGTGACCTCCCCTCCAGATACTTCTAAAGTGGTTTCCAGTGCCTCCTTAAAGCGCAGTGAGTCTTAGCAACAGATTTTTACTGAGTGAACCCTGCCTCCCATGACTAGACATAGGCATGACAATAATTAACAGGTCTCTGCCCTCATGGAGCTTATGCCAAAGTGGGGAAAGATGGTCATCAAACACGTCCACTACAAGCATAATGAACTTTACAAAAGGAAGATGAATGAGTTCTTGTGTCTTCTAGAGGGAGAGGCCACTAGGGTGGGTAATTCTGATAGAACAGAACTGAAGAACCACATGAAGCAAAGCAGAGAGCTCTGGCCTATCCAAGTTGTCATAGCCAATTGCTACTTTTAATTGAAAGCTATTAGAGACTTTTCAGACATTAAAAAACTGAATCCATATTTTAAAAACCCTACAATGTAGGTAATATTATTTAAAGAAATCAAAACTCAGTGGTTAAATAACCTGCCCAGACACACATATCAAAGGAAAAGCAGAGCTGGGGGGCAAACCTGGAGCTGTCTCAAAATAGTTATTTTCCCATCACAGTACATTGCTCTAAGGTACTTTATCCTGGAAAAACAGGCAGAGTTCTGGCTGCCAGCAAGGGACAGGGTTCTGTAAACTTCTAATAGAATGTATCCTTCAAACTTGGAGATTCGGCCATAAAATGTCATTCTCTGAAATGGATGCTAAGAGTGTATAAAGGAATGTTCTCCAAAAGTCATCTCAGGGAATTACCTGCCCCAGGAGAGTATTTATAAATGTGACTCTCAAGACAAGGAAGCCCTGGGAGAAATTCTTTCCAATCTCTTTGCAAAGATTTCCATCTCAAATATGGCCAATATCCATGGAACTGCCTGCTTATTCACTCTAAGATGTGTATCATAAAGCAATTTGTCATGATGGGAGCATTGGCAATCAATGAAAGATACTGAAAAGAGGAGAGGTAGATCATGCAGAATTCATCAAAGAGCCTTCTGCTGTGTCTGAGGAATGGAGCCCTGGGAACTTTCTCAGCAGGTAGGGAGACGATGGAAACCAGATACTCTAGTTCTATGCCATTGACCTCCATTCCCTTGATTCTTCTCCCTAAGAAAACTTATGATTTTAACTTTGCTTCCTTGCTGGGAAGAGATTTCTATAGGAATCTATCATCAATCTTGGTCCTATTAACAACTATATTCCCAGGGTAAATGTGTTGGTTTACAGTGTGGCTTAATCCTCTAGGATCTGACCATTCACTCCTGGGAGAACTGATGAACAATGGCATCTTGGGCTTGCACCTTTCTGATACTAGTGTCATGGTGACTGTAGGAAGGTGAAAAGAACTCATGAGGGTTTAAGAATGGCCTTTGGATCTACTCCTTAAGAGGGCTCTAGCATGTTACCTCTGTTTTCCAATGCCTTGCCCAATGGCTTTGTTGGCCTCACACATACTGGGAACAAATACCCCATACATTCCCTCACTGGCAAATGCAAGCATGTGTAATCTACTCATGTATTCCTTTACACCTTTGTGTATTCACTCAGCATGTTGATACACTCTCATAGTCACATGTTAACAGATTCATGCACTCATCCATGAATGCATTCATTTATTCATCAAGAGTTTTTTAAGCTCAAATTCTCTGCCAAGCTCTTTCCCAGGTGCTGTATGAGTAATAAGATTTCATGAGAAATAATCACTGTCTTCAAGCAGTTTACAACCTGGGAAGATTATATTTCCATTGGAAATACTGAACCTTAAATGTCTTTTCACTTTGGAAGTACCTTGGCTAAGAAATCATAATGGAACCGCTTTCTGACGTTTCTTATTGTGTGTTTCTAGTTCTCTTTCACACAGACACACACACACAGACACACACACACACACAGACACACACACAGACACACACAATTAAGCTCCAAAACTGTGGTTCAAGAAGATTAGTTCAAGAGAGGACATTTGTGGGGAACCCCCAGACTTCAGGAACTATCCTTAGGGCTCTTCTATTTTTGAATGTTGCTACCAGAAAACCAGACATATGAGAGGAGGAAGAGACTTTGACTTTCCTTCTATCTTGTCCCCATGGGCCTTTTATGAACTTCAAATGTACTCAAAAGCCTATTTGAAGTTGTAATAACTGCTCTTGTTCTGATATCTTAAACCTTAAGCCATTCAGAGAACAAAATCTTTTTTCCATTTTGGGAAGCACCTGGCAAGGCATCTGGTTGTAACAACCAAAACTCAATCAACCAACTAACCAACCAACCAACGAACCAGACAATATTAACAAAGTAGAATAAGGAATGTCGCTTCCTCATTCTATGAACATTATATTTATCCTGAGCAGGGATGGGGTCACTGAATCTCTTTCAATCGAGTGGTTCTAGTATTTAGTCTCGAAAATGTATCACATATGTGCTGTGACTGTTGCTGTGGCTGATATGTGGTCTACCTGGCCTTGTTGGACTAGAAGGGATGGTGATGCTGGCTGGTGGGAGGTGTTAATAAAAGCTCTGGTCTTGCCTGATGTGGACAGCAGCTGCTGCTGTGTGTGCCACAGGAGCCCTTGGGTACCGGAGCCCCAGTCAGCCTGTTTTGGCCAACCTTTGCCTCGGGCTCTCACATGCCCTCTTGCCTCTGCTGGGTCAGGTGAAGGTCAGAAATAAGACCTTATTTCTTTTCTGCTTGCTCTTGATTTCTGGATTTCTGATCAACACTGGTACCTGCTTTGAATCAGGTCCACCATGACTTTGAGCTCCTTTTAATATTTAGAATCTCCTTCTATGAATAAGATTAGCTTACTCCTACCACATGTATTTTGTGGAACCACTGTCAGAGCCAAAACTCTGAACCTGGATGGATGAATTAAGCTCATTGCTTTGGAGACCCCTTGGGGAGGGGTTCTTCTGAGGGTGGGGGCTGTGATGGGGGCAGTGGTCAGAGTGAGGGACAATGTTCTTTATTACTCACTGCTAGATTCCCTATGTTTAGTAATGACCATGGAGGTACATGTTGGTGACCGGAACTTCCTTTCCATCTGGAAGACTCTACCAGTCAGGATTTTAATCCTTCTTCTTAGATACACAACCAGAGAAATTGTTCCCAAAGGAGGTACATTTCTCTTTTAGCTACTCTGTGTCTTATTTGATATTCTGAGCAAGACGCATAGGCTTATCAGCTGATAACAGGTGAGTCAACTGGCTCTGTAGACTGATTCCCTGACTAAAGGTGTGACTACAGCATTCTTTCCAATGAACAAAGACATATTATCAGAGCTGAAGGGTGGGCAGGATTCAGAGCTGACAGAAGCAAACAGAAAAATGGGAAGTGAATGTTCCCTCCCTGTTGCTATATATCTTATTCTCCCAAAGAAGCTATGAACTGACAGACAAGGTGTCTTTGGACATGGTTCCCAATCCTGGCTGTACCTTAGCATCTCCTGGGGAAACTTTTAGATAACTGTTTATGCTTTGCCCTGATCCCTAGGAACTTTCATTTAATTGTTCAGTAACATAAAGCTGCAAGGAATAATCTGGGGGCTTAATAATCAAGAGGAGGTGCTCAGAATGGGGAGTGGAGAGGAAAGAGTTTCTAGCAGCTGAGATCACTGAGCTGGCTGGAGGGTGGGGGTGGGGCTGATGAGACAGCAAGTCACCAAGTGCCAAAGCCTGGACGTGGAGTCTTTGTTGGGATGGGGAGGGGAGATGACTCATATCTTCTTGCACAGCTTGGCCTCAGATTGTAGGCAGGTAGGTCTGGTAGAAGAGTCCAAAGAGGGGGATCCCAGAAGAGGGAAGTCTGAGGTCAGACCTTAGAGGAAAGGCCTTCAGAACAAGGTGGGAGGGCTTCGATTCTCCAGAGATCCTGGGGAAACCATATGGAGGTCCTATGCATCTCATGAGATCCCACAGACTTCATGATACCAAGTGAGTGTCGTTAGGCAAGTCTTTTAACCTCACAGAAGCCAAGTCTCCCCAATTCTGGAGTGGGATAGAGAGATTTCTTGCAGAGAAATGTTGTGAAGATCAGATGCCATTTGGTCCCAGCACAGAACTAAGTAAGGATCTGTAAGATTCAGTTTCTTCCCCTTCCCTATAAAGAAGCTATTTTCCCATAGAGAACAAAGTAGTAGTTACCAGTCAGGACTGATGAGGGGTAATATAGGGGTAGAGGAGTGGAGGATGTAAACAGGCTACCAGGATGTAAGGTACAACACGAGGAATGTAGCCAACACTCAGTAATAACTGTAAATGGAAAGTAATCTTTAACAATTGTATAAAAATTAATTAAAAATAAGACAGTTGAAAAAAGTAGTTATCTCTCTCCAACTCTACATGACTTTGGCTTGTACTCAGTTCAGTTCAGTCGCTCAGTCATGTCCGACTCCTTGCGACCCCATGAATCATAGCAAGCCAGGCATCCCTGTCCATCACCAACTCCCGGAGTTCACTCAAACTCACGTCCATCGAGTCGGTGATGCCATCCAGCCATCTCATCCTCTGTCGTCCCCTTCTCCTACTGCCCCCAATCCCTCCCAGCATCAGAGTCTTTTCCAATGAGTCAACTCTTCGCATGAGGTGGCCAGAGTACTGGAGTTTCAGCTTTAGCATCATTCCTTCCCAAGAACACCCAGGACTGGTTGGATCTCCTTGCAGTCCAAGGGACTCTCAAGAGTCTTCTCCAGCACCACAGTTCAAAAGCATCAATTCTTCGGCGCTCAGCCTTCTCCACAGTCCAACTCTCGCATCCATACA
>SJYV01029342.1:0-11148 GCA_006410875.1 Neotragus pygmaeus
TTCTTCACAGTCCAACTCTCACATCCACACATGACCACAGGAAAAACTATAGCCTTGACTAGACAGACCTTTGATGGCAAAGTAATCTCTCTGCTTTTCAACATGCTATCTAGGTTGGTCATAACGTTCCTTCCAAGGAGTAAGCGTCTTTTAGTTTCATGGCTGCAATCACCATCAGCAGTGATTTTGGAGCCCCCAAAAATAAAGTCTGACCCTGTTTCCCCATGAAGTGATGTTAACTATAGACTTTTTGTGTAGTTTTTCTTTTTCTCTTTTTTTAAGCCAAGTTAGGAAGTTCCTCTCTATTCCCATTGTACTGAGTGATTTCATCATGAGTGCAAGATTTGGCCAAATGTTTCTTCCATATCTATTGATATGATCATGTGATTAATCTTTAGTCTGTTGATACAATGAATTACAATAATTG
The DNA here is from genome assembly GCA_006410875.1 of Neotragus pygmaeus. Lineage (NCBI taxonomy): Eukaryota > Metazoa > Chordata > Mammalia > Artiodactyla > Bovidae > Neotragus > Neotragus pygmaeus. The sequence continues at coordinate 428 of SJYV01029342.1, forward strand.
ATTTTTGAATGTTGAACCAGTCCATGGAACAAATTACACTTGATTCAGTTCAGTTAAGTCGCTCAATCATGTCTGACTCCTTGCGACTCCATGAACTGCAGCACACCAGGCCTCCCTGTCCATCACCAGCTCCTGGAGTTTACCCACATTCATGCCCAGTGAGTCAGTGATGACATCCAACCATCTCATCCTCTGTCATCCCCTTCTCCTCCTTCCTTTAATCTTTCCCAGCACCAGGGTCTTTTCGAATGAGTCAGCTCTTCACATGAGGTGTCCAAAGTATTAGAGTTTCAGCTTCAATATCAGTCCTTCCAATGAACACTCAGGACTGATTTCCTTTAGGATGAACTGGATGGATCTCTTTGCAGTCCAAGGGACTCTCAAGAGTCTTCTCCAACACCACAGTTCAAAAGCATCAATTCTTTGGTGCTCAGGTTTCTTTATAGTCCAACTCTCACATCCATACCTGACCATTGGAAAAGAATACTTTATACACATATATAATAAAATTTTATCCCACATAGTCTCCCACATTGCAGGCAGATGTTTTTGTCATCTGAGCCACTAGGGAAGCCCAATAAAACTTTATGTACAATAAAATATTGATAGTTATTTGGAACAAATTGTTATATTTGTTCAGTTAAGAGTAAGAAAATCAAGCTGTTATTTTGCCTTCACTTAATCTTTCTTTGATGCACATTTTTTACTGTATATATTGAAATTTCTGACCTTCCTTATTTTCCTTATATCTAAAAAGCTTCCTGATAGCTTAGTTGGTGAAGAATCCATCTGCAATGCAGAAGACCCCAGTTAGATTCCTGGGTTGGGAAGATCCTCTGGAGAAGGGATAGGCTACCCATTTCAGTATTCTTGGGCTTCCCTTGTGGCTAGCTTGTAAAGAATCTGCCTGCAATGCAGGAGCCCTGGGTTCAATCCCTGGGTTGGGACGATCCCCTGGAGAAGGCAAAGGCTACACCCTCCAGGATTCTGGGCTTGAGAATTCCATGGACTGATAGTCCATGGGGTTGTAAAGAGTGAGACATGCCTACATGACTTTCACTTCACCTCACTTCAAAGGTCTTTTAATATTTCTTGCAATGAAAGTCACTTGGTTTGATTTTTTTCTCTGTAATTTCAGAATATGTGTGCTAAATTTTTTCAGTTGTGTCCAATTCTTTGTGACCCTATAGATCATAGCCCAGCAGGCTCCTCTGTCCATAGGATTCTCCAGGTAAGAATACTGGAGTGGGCTTCTATGCCCTCCTCCAGGAAATCTTCCCAACCCAGCGACAGAATCCACGTCTCTTAGATTTCTTGCACTGACAGGTGGGTTCTTTATCACTAGTGCACCCTGGGAAACTAATTTTAGAATATCAGTTGTCAAAAACTTACAGCTTTGAAGCAGGGCTTTGTAGAGTGCCAAGGTTCCAGAACTGGTGTGGCACATACTATGGATAGCAGTCCAAATGGAAATTAATTCCGGGGTGGTGAATAGATTTTTTTTTTCCCTTTTAAAAACAGAGGTAGTAGCCAACTACACATGGATCAGATTAGCATGGTGCATAAATGTTGCGTTATACCTAAGTAGTAGGCAATTTAGTGAGGGGATTCCTGTAAATTTATTAGCATTAGTCTTATGTAAAATAACTGTTCTTTGAAGCATTTGAGATTTAAACTGAAAACTCTAGACAGCAATGATCTCTAAGGTCTTAGAAAAGAGCTTAGGTTCTACCAAGTGTACAGGTTGTTTTCCCCAGGATGGAATCCAAAATGCATTCAGAAGACTCAGCTATCACCAGCATTTGATGTTGTCAGAGTTTGGGATTTTTCCATTCTAATACGTGTGTGGTGGTATCTCACTTCAGTATTAATTTTCAATTCCCCAATAAAATACAATGCAAAGCATCTTTTAATATTCTTATTTACCATCTGGATATCTTATTTTGCATGATGTATGTTCAGATCTTTGACTGACTCTTTAATCAGGCTGTTTGTTATATTATTGTTGGGTTTTGAGAGTCCTTTGTATATTTTGCATAACAGATCATTCTTAGATATATATTTTGCAAATATTTTCTCCCAGTTTGGGGCTCATCCTCCACCTCATTTTGCAGAGCAGAAGTTTTAATTTAATGAAATTCAGCTTATCAATTATTATGGTTCCTTCATGGTGACATCTCAAAAGTTATTACCATTCCCAAGGTCATCTAGGTGTTCTCCCATGTTACCTTTTAAGAGTGGTTTCATTTGGCACTTCACATTTAAGTCTATGGTCCACTTTTAATTGTTCTTATTGAATCCTGTTAAGCATCATTTCCCTGTATGTGGATGTTCATTTGCTCCAGAATCATTTGCTGAGAAGAAAGTCTTTGATCCAATGTACTGTCCTTGCTCCTTTGTCAAAGATCACTTGACTATATGTGAATCTATTTATGTAATCTACTTTTTCCAAGGATCTATTTATTTATTCTTTTGCCAATATTAGATCATCTTTATTGTTATTGTTCAGTCTCTAAATCATGTCCGGCTCTTTCCCCCATGGACTGCAGTATGCCAGGCTTCCCCTGTCCTTCACTATCTCCTTGAGTTTATTGAACTCATGTCCATTGAATCAGTGATGCCACGCAACCATCTCATCCTCTGTTGCCTCCTTTGCCTTTTGTCCTCAATCTTTCTCAGCATCAGTGTCTTTTCCAATGAGTCAGCCCTTTGCATCAGGTATCCAAAGCACTGAATCTTCAGTTTCAGCATCAGTCCTTCCAATGAATATTTAGGACAGATTTCCTTTAAGATTGACTAGTTTGATCTCCTTGCAGTCCAAGAGACACTCAAGAATCCGCTCTAGCACCACAGTTCAAAAGCATAAATTCTTCGGTGCTCAACCTTCTTTATGGTCCAACTCTCACATCCATACATGACCACTGGAAAAACCATAGCTTTGACAAGACAGACCTTTGTTGGCAAAGTGATGTCTCTGCTTGTTAATATGCTGTCTAGGTTGGTCATAGCTTTTCTCCCAAGGAGCAAGTGTCTTTTAATTTCATGGTTACAGTAATAGTCCACAGTGACCTTGGAGCCCAAGAAAACAAAATCTGTCACAATTTTACTTTTTCCTGATCTATTTGCCATAAAGTGATGGGGCCAGAGGCTGTGATCTCAGTTTTTGGATGCTGAGCTTTAAGCCAGCTTTTTCATTCTCCTCTTTCACCCTCATCAATAGGCTTTTTAGTTCCTCTTCGCTTTCTGCCGTTAGAGTGGTATCATCTGCATATCTGAGTTTGTTGGTACTTCTCCAGACAATCTTGATCCTAGCTCATGCTTCATCCAGCTTGGCATTTCACATGATTACTCTCCATAGAAGTAAATAAACAGAGTGAAATATGTACAGCCTTGATGCACTCCTTTCCCAGTTTGGAACCAGCCTGTTGTTCCATGTCCATCCAGTTTTAACTGTTGCTTCTTGACCTGCATACAGGTTTCTCAGGAGACAGGTAATGTGGTCTGGCATTCACATCTCTAAGAATTTTCCACAGTTTGTTGTGATACCCACCACCAAAGGCTTTAGCGCAGTCATTGAGGCAGAAGTAGATGTTTTTCTGGAATTCCCTCGCTTTGTCAATTTCCAGTGGGTGTTGCCAGTTTGTTCTCTGGCTCTCTTCATTACCCTAGCTTTATAGTAAATCTTTTGTTTGTTTGNTATATATATATATGTCACAATAACCAATGCCACAGGGTTAATGTGAAGACTAAATGACATATTTATAAAGTTTTCAGAGGAGGGTCTGTGGCTTTTCAAGGGCTTAATAAACAGTAATTATTATTGTACTTAATACACATTAATTATTTATATTGGTATTGCTATTCATTTTACATAGTTATAGCACATAAAACCTGAAAGGGGCATTAGAAATGATCACAGTATTGAATTAGTCAAGAACAGATAGAATCATTTAAATAACTCATTTTGGCATGAGTACTCATTTTCATCTTATTTTATTTTGGNTAATTATTTATATTGGTATTGCTATTCATTTTACATAGTTATAGCACATAAAACCTGAAAGGGGCATTAGAAATGATCACAGTATTGAATTAGTCAAGAACAGATAGAATCATTTAAATAACTCATTTTGGCATGAGTACTCATTTTCATCTTATTTTATTTTGGCTTCTTCATTTCTTAAACATGCACAGTTTCAAGCAGTGGGAATAAGGCATATGTGAGTAGTTAAATTCCCACTGGCTACAGAATATATGAACTATCTCAGTAACTCCTCATGGGTCATTGTTTCGATACAGTCAAGAACCACTTAACAATTTCATGTTTCAATCATTAAAGTTTCAGGTATGGCAATACCATGTTGGCAAAAGAAATATTGAATCTACAATTCATTCAGTGCAATTCAGCAGGCTGGAAACACAGAGATGAGCAAGATTAACTGAACACATCCCTCAGAAAGCTCCTACTTCACTGCCTTGTAGTATAAGCCTATTGTTATGAAAGTCAGCTGAGCAGTCAAAATATGCCAATAAGAATGGATAAGCCTGGAAAAACAATAGTTCATGAATTTTGCTTATGGTGATATACAATCTTTGGGAAATTATAGCTATTTGTATCTCATACTTTAACAGTGGCAGCAACACATAATACAATTATCTCAAATTAATATACTCGTTTGAAAGAACAAAGAAGTTGAAACGAGCAAATTAATAAAATTTCATTTTGTTTAACTTTAGTGCAAAAAAGAAAAAGAGAGAGAGACTTGACAAGCCTACATGTGCTTTGGTATGACCAAGTTCCCTGAATTTGTAACTGTTTTAGTTAAGCTGCTCTAAACTTCCCCGTGAGTTGGTGATGGACAAGGAGGCCTAGCGTGCTGCAGTCCATGGGTCGCAAAGAGTCGGACACGCCTGAGCAACTGAACTGAACTGACTGAATCTTCTCTGACATGGATTATGGAGGTTGTGGTTCACTATGCCCACTGTAATAGCATTCTCAACAGTATGTCCAGGCTTCCTACTCTTTTTGATGCCTCTGATATACTAACAGTCACTGTCCCAGAAAAATGCTCCAACTAGGCCATTCTGAGGCTTCTGAAATTTCTAAACCTTTTCAGTACTGAACATAGTAATCATGACTTGAATTTGCAGCCGCAGCCCCTGCTCTTTCCATGCCCTCTGCTCCAGACAAATTGAATTCCTTCTGTTTCCTATAAAGGTCCCTGGTCTCCCCTTTACTCTTATGCCTGACAAGCCCTCTCCTTCATCTCCATGTGAGCAAATCCCACCTGCCTTTCAGGGCTCAGGTCAAATGTCTTCCCTGTCAAGAATAATTCCTCCTTCCTTGACTTCACATGGCTAAGAATCCCTTATGGCATCTTCCCAAAGTATTTATTCTCATGTGTAGAATACNACGCCGAGCCCCCAATCCCCAACACTAAACCCCTAAACCGAATGCCGAGTCCCCAACCCCCCTGAACCGAATGCCAAGCCCCCAAACCCCAACACTGAACCCCTAAACTGAACGCTGAGCCCACATACCCCCCTAAACTAAACGTCAAGCACCCAAACCCCAGCAATGAACCCTAAATCAAACGCCGAGCCCCCAACCACCCTAAATCTAACACCAAGCCCCCACAACCCCAAACAGAACGCTGAAACCGAAAGGCCAAAACAGAAACTCTAGACCATACGCCTAGAACCCAAACACTCCTAAACCAATCACCGAGCCCCATTCCCCAACACTGAACCCCGAATCCAAACGCCGAGCCCCCAGCACCCTAAATTGAATGCAGTGCCCCAAATCCCCAACACTGAACACCTAAACTGAACGCCGAGCACTCAAACCCTTACACTGAATCCCTAAACTGAACGTTGAGCACTCAAACCTCAACACTNCAAACGCCGAGCCCCCAGCACCCTAAATTGAATGCAGTGCCCCAAATCCCCAACACTGAACACCTAAACTGAACGCCGAGCACTCAAACCTTACACTGAATCCCTAAACTGAACGTTGAGCACTCAAACCTCAACACTGAATCCCTAAACCTTACAACCAGGCCCCAAACACCCCTAAACTGAACGCTGTGCCCCCAAACCCCGACACTGAACACCTAAGCTGAACGTTGAGCCCCCAAACCCCATCACTGAAACCCTAAACTGAACACCGAGCCCCCAAAGCCCCCCTAAACAGAACGCCAAGCCCCGAAACCCCTCCTAAATAGAACACCGAGCCCCCAAAGCCCCCCTAAACAGAACGTCGAGCCTCCAAACCCCTCTAAAATGAACACCGAGGTGCCAATAGCCAGCACTGAAACTTTAAATCGAAATGTAGCCCCAACCCCACCTAAACCGAACACTGACCCCCAAACCCAACACTGAATCCCTAAACCGAATGCTGAGCCCCCAAACCCCNTCACATTTTCCTAGAGCTTCATGTATCACATAATAGTGGACTGTAACCTGGGCAGTTTGAGTGTTATGTTACAGAAACTCTGAAATTTTTTATATATTTCAAAAAGGTAGATAAGTGGACAATTAACATATTTAAACTCAAACTGCAAGCACTATGATGCCTGTAATAGGTGATGCCTACATCTCAATTCTAACTTTAATAAGTCATTCCCATTTGTACATGGTCTGTAACTTAAAGGGATTTGGGACAAGTTTCTACCTGACTTCGGGTTTCCCCTTTTTGGCTGTCTCCTATCCTGCACTCGTGTTTATTCTCCTGTGTTCTTAGTTCTTTCCCTGACACAAAAATATGAGACTTTCAGTTAGAATGTAAGCAACATTGTTAACTGGCTACCCTTGGAGCAAAGGCACAAAAATTTAGAAACTTGCTTTATTCTGGTCACTTGCTCCAAGTATTGACTCAGCAACAAATTCTGTCTGCTTTTGTTCACTTTCTAGGACTCTCAAGTAGCTACTTCTCTTATTTCACCCAAGGTTTATAGTTACTTTCTGTAAGAAGCATCAGTTTGTTAGTAGGGTAATTCTCTACATAGACTCGGATGCTGCTGCTAAGTCACTTCATTTGTGTCCGACTCTGTGCAACCCCATGGACAGCAGCCCACCAGGCTCCTCTGTCCAGAGGATTCTCCAGGCAAGAGTACTGGAGTGAGTTGCCATTTCCTTTTCCAAAAGACTCAGATATTAAACTTAAAAATATACCATCTCACTTTATATTTGTCAAATTGATTTCTAAAATGTTCACTGTGATTTATATTGTTGGCAGAAGAATATGAAAATTCTAATTACTCCATATGGTCACCAAAACTAGATATCATCAATGTTTCATTTTAAACATTAGAAAATGCATAGTGTTATTACATTTTGCATATAATTTGTATTTTGCTGATGGTTAATGGAGTTCAGCATGTTTTAAATGTAAATTTAGTGACAAAATTTTTTTTTAATAAAAAAATCTCNGGGGTTCAGTGTTGGGGGATGGGGCTTGGTGTTTGGTTTAGGGCTGGTTGGGGTCTAGGCGTATGGTCTAGAGTTTCAGTTTTGGCCTTTGGGTTTTAGCGTTCTGTTTGGGGGTGGTGGGGGCTTGGCGTTCGATTTAGTGGGGTTTGGGGCTCGGTGATCACTATAGGGATTCATTGTTGGGGTTTGGGGTCTTCACGTTTAGTTTAGGTGGGTTGTGGGCTCAGCGTTCGGTTTAGGGGTTCATTGTTGGGGTTTGGGGGCTCATCACTTGGTTTAGGCTGGGTTGGGGACTTGGCATTGATTTAGGGAGCTTGGGGCTCAGTGTTCGATTCAGGGGATCATTGTTGGGTTTGGGTGCTTGACGTTTAGTTTAGGGGGGTTTGTGGGCTCAGCGTTCGGTTTAGGGGTTCAGTGTTGGGGTTTAGGGGCTAGGTGTTCAGTTTAGGGAGGGGTTTTGGGCTCGGAATTTGATTTAGGGGTTTAGTGGTGTTGTCTGGGGCTCGGTGTTCAGTTTAGGGGTGGTTTGGGGTCTCGGTCTCTGGTTTAGGGGTTCAGTGTTGTGGTGTGAGTGCTCGGCGTTCAGTTTAGGGGTGGTTTGAGGATCAGAGTTCGGTATAGTGGTTCATTGTTGGGGTTTGGGGACTCGGCGTTCGGTTTAGGTGGGTTTTGGGGGCTCTGCCTTCAGTTTAGAGGTTCAGTGTTGGGGTTTGGCAGCTCGGCGTTCGGTTTAGTGGGGATTTGTGGGCACGGCGTTTGGTTCAGGGGGGGTTTGGGGGCTCAATCTTCCGTTTAGGGGTACAATGTTGGAGTTTGGTGGCTTGGAGTTCGGTTTAGGGGGGCTTGGGGGGCTCTTTGTTCAGTTTAGGGGTTGAGTGTTGGTGTTTGGGGGCTCGGCATTCAGTTTAGTGGATTGTTGGAAGTTCGGCATTCGGTTTAGGGGTTCAATGTTGGGGTTTGGGGGCTTGGCATTCGGTTCAGGGGAGTTGGGGCTCCGGTTCGGTTTAGGGGTTCATTATTGGGGTTTGGGGCTCAGCGTTCGGTTTAGGGTGGTTTTGGGGGCTCGGTGTTTGTTTTAGAGGTACAGTTTTGGGGATTGCGGGCTCGGCATTCAGTTTAGGGGGTTGGGGGCTCCGGTCGGTTTAGGAGTTCAGTGTTGGGGTTTTGGACCTCAGCGTTCGGTTTAGGTGCGTGTGGGGGCCTCGGCGTTAGGTTTAGAGGTTCAGTTTTGGTGTTTGGCGGCTCGGCGTTTCGTTTAGTGGGTGTTTGTGGGCTCAGCATTTGATTTGGGGGAGTTTGGGGGCTCAATGTTCCATTTAGGGATTCAGTGTTAGGGTTTGGGGTTCAGCGTTCAGTTTAGGGGCTCCGCATTGGGTTTTGGGTTCATATCGTTCAGTTTGGGGGGGTTGGGTGCTCGGCATTCAGTTTAGGGTTTCAGTGCTGAGGTTTGGGGGCTCAGAGTTTGGTTTAGGGGGTTTTTGGGGCTTGATGTTCGGTTTAGGTGTGGTTTGGGGGCTCAGCGTTCGGTTTAGAGTTTCAGTGTTGGGGTTTTGTGGCTCAGTGTTCGGTTTACTGGGGGTTTGTGGGCTTGACATTTAGTTTAGGGGACCGTTGGGTGCTCGACTTTCAGTTTAGGGTTTCGGTGTTGGGGTTTGGGGGCTCAGAGTTCGGTTAAGAGGGGGATTTGGTGGCTCGGCATTCGGTTGAGGGGCTCTGTGTTGAGGTGTGGGGGCTCAGTGTTAGGTTTAGGGAGGTTTGGTGGCTCCTCTTTCGGTTTATGGGTTCCGTGTTGGGGTTGGGGTCTCGGCGTTCGGTTTAGGGGTTCAGTGTTGGGGTTTGGGGGCTCAGCGTTCATTTTAAGGGGTGTTTGGGGGCTCGGCATTCGGTTTATGGGTTCTGTGTTGGGGATGGTGTCGCGGCATTCTGTTTAGTGGGGATTTGGGGGCTCAGTGTTTGGTTTGGGAGGGTTGCTGGCTCTGCATTCGATTTAGGGGTTCAGTTTTGGGGAATGGGATCTTGGCATTCAGTTAGGGGGTTCTTGGGGTCTCCACTTTCGGTTTAGGGGTTCAGTGTTGGGGTTTTGGAGCTCGGCGTTCAGTTTAGGGGGGTTGGGGGCTCAGCATTTGTCTTTCTGGGGTTCAATGTTGTGGTTTGGGCACTATACATTCGGTTTAGGGAGTTTTCGGGGCACAGCCTTTGGTTTAGGGGTTCAGTGTTGTGGTTTTGGGGCTCAGCGTTCGGTTAAGGTGGGGTTTGGGGGCTCGGCGTTAGGTTTAGAGGTTCAGTGTTGGTGGTTGGCGGCTCGGCGTTTGGTTTAGTGGGGGTTTGTGGGCTCAGCATTTGTTTGAGGAGGGGTTTGGGGGCTTGACGTTCCATTTAGGGGTTCAGTGTTGGGGTTTGGGCACTAGGTGTTCAGTTTTGGAGTGGTTTGGGGGCATGGCATTTGGTTTATGGGTTCAGTGTTGGGGTTTAGGGGCTAGGCATTTGGTTTAGGGGTTCAGTGTTGTGGTTTGGGGGTTCAGCATTCAGTTTAGAGGTTCAGTGTTGGGGCTTGGGTGCTTGGTCTTTGGTTTAGGGGGATTTGGGTGCTTGGTGTTCAGTTTAGGGGTTCAATGTTGGGGTTTACGGACTCGGCATTCGGTTTAGGGTGGCTTTGGGTGCTCGGCGTTCTGTTTAGGGGTTCATTGCTGAGGTTTGGGNGCATTCAGTTTAGAGGTTCAGTGTTGGGGCTTGGGTGCTTGGTCTTTGGTTTAGGGGGATTTGGGTGCTTGGTGTTCAGTTTAGGGGTTCAATGTTGGGGTTTACGGACTCGGCATTCGGTTTAGGGTGGCTTTGGGTGCTCGGCGTTCTGTTTAGGGGTTCATTGCTGAGGTTTGGGGACTCAGTGTTTTGTTTAGGGGTGTTTGGGGGCTCGATGTTCGGTTTAGATGGGGTTTGGGGGCTCAGCATTCGGTTTAGAGGTTCACTGTTGGGGTTTGGCGGCTCGTCGTTCGGTTTAGTGGGGGTTTGTGGGCTCGGCATTTGGTTTAGGGTGCGTTTGGGTACTCGGCTTTCGGTTTAGAGTTTCGGTGTTGGGGTTTGGGGGCACAGAGTTCGGTTAAGAGGGGGTTTGGGGGCTCAGCGTTCGGTTGAGGGGTTCAGTGTTGGGGTTTGTGGACTCGGTGTTAGGTTTAGTGGGGGTTGGGGGCTCCTCTGTTGGTTTATGGGTTCAGTGTTGGGGTTTGGGGGCTCGGCATTCAGTTTAAGGGGTGTTTAAGGGCTCGGCATTCGGTTTAGGGGTTCAGTGTTTT
>SJYV01029344.1:0-35677 GCA_006410875.1 Neotragus pygmaeus
CAGGAAATAGTACATTGCATTTTAGAATGACAGCAAAAGGAAGTTCAGTTCTTTAAATTTAGGATAACACCCAGGCAACATTGACTATAAGAACATGGCACTCAGAGCTGAGTTTCCTCAATTCACATCCCAGCTTCATTACTTACTTGGAAAAGTTACTTTATCCTCTCTGTACTTGAGTTCCCTCATCTGAATGTTAAGAATATTTATCTCATAGAGTAATTATATGTATTAAATGAGTTAAAATTGTAAAGGGCCCACAGCAGTGCCTTTTATATTAAAATGTGCTGTATAAGTATTAAAAGTCTTTATTCAGAAAACAAATCCAGGACAGTAGATTTTCCAATCATGTATAATAATGAATTTTATTAGTAATAATAGTAGTTAAGCTTCTTGGAGTGTTTACTGTATATTAGGTACTGTGCTAAATGCCTTTACACGATAGTGCATTATTTTGTAAACTCTCTGAGGTGCTGTAGATATTATTTTTATGTCTTTTTATATAGTTTTATTTTTATGTAGATAATATTATTTGTATAATAAATATTTATTATATTTTATGTCACTTTTTTTAATAAGTAAAGAAACCAAGGCTTTAGTAGACTGAGTAATTTGTTCATGGTCCCCCAGTTGTCTAAGAAGTTGTGCTCTTAACTGCTTTTTTTTGTTATTCCGTCGCTCAGTTGTGTCTGACTCTTTGCAGTCTCATGGACTGCAGCTTGCCAGGCTTCCCTGTCCTTCACTATCTCCTGGAGCTTGCTCAAACTCATGTCCACTGAGTCAGTGATGCCATCCAACCGTCTCATTGTCTGTTGCCCCCTTCTGCTCCTGCCCTCAGTCTTACCCAGCATCAGGGTCTTTTCCAGTCACTTGGCTCTTAGCATCACATGGCCAAAGTATTGAGGCTTCAGCTTCAGCATCAGTCCTTCTAAAATGAATATTTAGGGTTGATCTTTAGGATGGACTAGTTTGATCTCCTTGCTATCCAAAGGACTCTCAAGAGTCTTTTCCAGCACCAGAGTTGAAAAGCATCACTCTTCAGTACTTAGCCTTCTTTATGGTCCAACTCTGACATTTCTATGACTATTGCAAAAGCCATAGCTTTGACTATACGGACCTTTGTCAGCAAAGTGATGTCTCTGCTATTTAATATGCTGTCTGGGTTGTCTTAACTACTGTTCTTTATTAAGTACATGTTCCCAGTGAAAAACTGACCTTTGTGTAATGTTAAACATTTGATGACAGATCTGAATTTGGGGAAAATTACTGGCAAGTTATTCTTCTAAAACTTAAAATATAGTGTAATGGACTTTTGTTTCATACTTTGCCTGCTTTTCAGAGACAGGTTTATCTTCCTAGTCCAACAAGCCCATATTCCCATTCACTCCATGTATTAATAGCGTGTACCTGGTATACCTGTTTGAATCCTAAATAATCATTTAAGTTACAGAGGAGTTGTGAACATACATTGTTTACAAATGAGCTTTGGGATTTTTCAGTTTCCTCTGGGGTGAGCATTGCCAGCTGGCCACATGTGTGACATGCCGGCAAAAGAGACTTGTTTTTTCTCTCCATCAGATACTAGACAGAGTTTCAGATAGGCACAGTCTGTTTAGATCTGTTCGTGATATCTTGTTGCTTGGCATTCTCGTTTTGCTTTTGGATTGTGCTCAGACATCACAGCAGTATGTGACTCACCCGTGTAACTTACCAATGCAGCTATGTCTGCTGTTGCTTTTCTCATCGTTTCCTTGCTCAGGAGCCTGCAGTGGCTTGCTTTTATAATGTATAGCATATCAAGTCCTCTGAACTCCATAGTCTTTTGTTCAGAATTCTCAGTTGTTTGTCCCCATCTTACCTAACACTAGTATCTTCTGCCACTTTGAATCATTTTTCATTTATATATTAGTCTATCTTGATAGTAACTATTGTGTGGTTTTATGTTTTAAATTATAAGCGATTAACTTCTCATTTATCTGTTCTAATTCTTTTTTAAACTTACTACATTACATACAAACTGAAAAGCATGCACAGTTCATGACTGAAAGCTTTGTGAATTACCACAGAGGGAACTCATCAGTGTAACCACTAGTGTGTGCTCCGTGGTGTCAGTCGAGTCCGACTCTCTGCAGCGCCATGGGCTGTATCCTCCCAGGCTTCTCTGTCCGTGGAATTTTCCAGGCAAGAATACTGAAGTGTGTTGCCATTTTCTCCTCCAGGGGATCAACTTGTGTCTCTTCAAAGAGTCTCCTGCTGGCTGGCAGGTTTTTTTTACCACTAGTGCCACCAAGGAAGCTGTAACCACTAGGGGAAGACCAAGTATCAGTACCCTAGATCCGTCCTCTGTGCTCCTACTCAGCTGTCTCTGTTCCCAAAGGAAACTAATCTTCTAACTACTGTTTTTGAAATTTGTACAGAATTTTGTATATTTTTGTCTGGCTTATTTTGACATTCTGTTTATGAAATTGGCCTGTGTTGTTACATGTACTGTCATCTGTGGAAGGATTCCATCAAAATCATACCATTTGCTATTTCTGTTGTTAGAAATTTGAGTGCTTCCTGTTTGAGCTGTTTGAGTAACGATGCTATGAATATTCTTGTACATGGTGGGTTTTTCTGGTGTACATTTGAATGCATTTCTTTTGAATACACAAGCATAAATGTGGTAAGTAAGTAACTAAGTAAGTGAAGGTGCTTAGTCGTGTCCGACTCTTTGTGACCCCGTGGACTGTAGCCTACCAGGCTTCTCTGTCCATGGGATTCTCCAGGCAAGAATACTGGAGTGGGTTACCATTTCCTTCTCCACAGGATCTTCCCAACCCAGGAATCGAACCCAGGTCTCCCACATTGGAGGGAGATGCTTTAACCTCTGAGTCACCAGGGAAGATTTATAAATGTGGTAGGTAATACTTTTAAAACTTGAGTGCCTATGTGCTCAGTCACTTCAGTCCTATCCTATTCTGTGTGATGCTATAGACTGTAGCCCGCCAGGCTCCACTACCTATGGAATTCTCTAGGCAAGAATGCTGGAGTAGGTTGCCATGCCCTCCTCCAGGGGATCTTCTGGACCCAGGGATTGAACCTGAGTCTCTTAGGTCTCCTGCCTTGGCAGGCAGGTTCCTTACCACTAGTGCCACCTGGAGAGCCTTTGAAACTTGAGCAGATAAGGCCACACAGTTTTCCAAAGTGATTATATCAATTTATACTTTACTAGCAGTATATGGGTTTCAGTTGTTCCATATCCCTGCCACCACTTTGAACATTATTATTAAGTCCCTTGATATTGAATACTCTGGCAAGATATATATTGCTATCTCATTAAGATTATAACTTTTGTATCACTGTTGAGTAATGGATAGTGAGCACCTTTTAATAAGATTATAGGGCATTAAGATATCCTTTTGATGAAATGTCTCATTTTAAATCTTTTGTCTCTTTTTTATATTGGGTTGTTTTTTCTTTTTTAAAGTACAAGCCCTTTCCTGGATATATGCTTTACAAATACTTTCTTCCACTAGTGGCTTACCTTTCTACTCTCTACATGATATACTTTGAAAAAAGACAGAAGTTCTTAATTTTAGTGTGGTTTACTTTATCAGGCCTTAAAAGTTGGTACTTGTGCCCAAAGATTAAGAAATCTTTGCTTACCTCAAGGTGATAAAATATTCTCTTGTATTATCTTTTAGAAACTTTTATCTTTCAAGTTTAATGAGGTTGTGAAGTATGTATTGTATGTATACGTATGTATACGTTTACATATATATTGGTGTAAGTCTTACTCTAGATTCTATATTCCCTTCCATTGATTGATTTTATTATAGTATCTTAATTATGAAAATCTTGATATTTAGTAGAGAACTATCTTCCCACACTTTTTTCTTTTCTTCACAATTACCTTGACTCATGTTAGCCTTTATAGTTCCATATAAATTTTAGAGTCAGTTGTAAATTTTCACCAAAAATCCTACTAGGGATTTGATTAGAATTGAATCTATAGCTCCATTTGTGATGAAATGATATTTTTATAATATTGAGCTTTCTGATCCATGAAACTTATACATCTATCCATTTATTTAGACTTTCTTTAATTTCTGTAAACACTCAATAGTTTATAAATGTTTGTGTAAATGTCTCCTACATCTTTTATTAGATTTATTCCTGAGTCTTAATGTTTTTCACTGCCATTGTAAATGCTGCCTTTTATTTCTATTTCTAATTGTTTCTGTTTATATAAATACAATTTACTTATTATGTATTGAATAATGCTATTTATTTGAGTATAATGGTTTGGCTCTATATCATTTAAAATTTTCTTACTTACACAGTGATACCAACCACACAAAAAAATGGGATTTTTTTCTTCCTTTTTTGTCCCTTCACTTTTCTTTTTTCCTCTTGCCTTATTGCACCAGCTAGAACCACTTATCCAGCCTTGACTACAAATAATGATAGAAGGCATTCTTAAATCCTTTCACTATTTCTCAATTAAGCTATGATTTTTACTGTGGTTCTTACAGAAGCCCTTTATCATGGCTTTTCTATTCCTAGTTTGCTCAGAGGTTGTATCACAAATGTGCAATGAAGTTTTTCTGCATCTATATGGATAATTATATCATTTTATCTATTATTCTATGATTGATATTGAATGTGACACCAGTCTTGCATTTCTGAAATAAACCCAGTTGGACATTATCCTTTTTATGTATGCTAAATTTCATTTTTATATTTTCTTTAGGATTTTTAGATACATGTTCATTAATGAGATTGGCCCATACTTTTCCTCATAAAAACATTTACTAAATTTTTTCTCTTTTAATGTTCTATGGAAGAGTTTGGTTGGCATTATATGTATATTTTTGGATACGTGGAATATCATTTAAGAAGTCATCTTAGAGTTTTCAGCCTTTCTTTTATTACACTGGGTACATTTCAGGGCTACAAACTGCCCTTTAAGTGTAGTTATAGCTATGTCACATATGTCTTGATGTTGTTGATTTTTATCATTATATTTTTGAAAATACTTCATTTTGATTTCACATGAGTATAAATTTTAAACATACAAAAATTTCTATAGTTACATTTTCATTTTTTATTTTACTGTGATCAAAAAGTATATTATGGATCATTTTAGTACTTTGTCTTTTGTTTTTTAATGATTAATTAAATTTAAAAATTCATGGCTGATTAAAAATAATGTTTTTCCAGTTGTTAATTGCAGTGTATTTAGTTTGCTAGGGTTGTTGTTGTTTTGGAGTCTAGAAATAAGTTGGTTCCCTCTAAAGTTGGTAGGGGAGAATTTCCTTGCACCTTTTAGCTTCAAGTATTTGCCAGCAGTCCTTTAATTCTCTGACTTCTAGATGCATTACTCCAATCTCTGCCTCTGTTGAGTAAGATTGTCTTCTTCCTGTATCTTTCTGTGTGTCTTCATGAGGCAATTTTTTCTCTATGTTTCTCTTTCTATCAGGATATCCAGCATACTAGATTGAGTCCCTGCTATGGGCTTCCTCGATGGCTCAGCAGGTAAAGAATCTGCCTGCAATGCAGGAGACAACAGGAAATGCAAGTTCGATCCCTGGGTCGGGAAGATCCCCTGAAGGAGGAAAATGACAATGCACTCCAGTATTCTTGCCTGAAAAGTTCCACGGACAGAGGGACCTGGTGGACTACCGTCCATGGGGTCACATCACAGAGAGTCAGGCACTGTTGACCAACTGAGCACGTATTGCTCCAGCATGACCTCATCTTAACTAATCACATTTGTTTGTGATTAACCTGTTTCCAATTGAAGCCACATTATGAGGTGCTAGGGATTAGGACTTCAACATACCATTTTTGGGCACACGATATAACTTATAAATTAGACCAGGTTTACCAATCATATGTAGAATCCTTTATCTTTCATGTTTTTCTGGTGCTTATTCTATCACTGTGGGAGGGTTGTGAAAAGTACCCATTGTGACTACAAATCTGGCTTTTCCTCCTTCTGCTTCTGTCAGTTTTTGCTTTATATAATTTTAGGTTGTATATTATTGGGTACATAGAAATCTAGAATTGCTATGTTTTTCTGGTGAAGTGTACATTTTATTATTATACTGTGTCATTCTATCTCTGTTATGCATGTTGTTGTTTTGTTCAATGGCTAAGTTGTCTGACTCTGCAACCCCACAGACTGCAGCACACCAGACTTCCCTATCCTTCTCTGTCTCCCAGAGTTTGCTCAAATTCCGGTCCGTTGGGTTGGTGATGCCATCCAACCATGTCATCCTCTTTTGCCCCCTGCCCCTGTCTTTCCCAGCATCAGGGTATTTTCCAATGAGTCGGCTCTTCTCATCAGGTATTGGAGCTTTACCTTCAGCATCAATCCTTTCAGTGAGTAGTCAGGGTTGGTTTCCTTCAGGATTGACTGGTTTGATCTCCTTGCTGTCCACAGGACTCTCAGGAGTCTTCTCTGGCACCACAATATAGAAGCTTCAATTTCAGCCTTCTTGATGGTCTCTCACATCTATACATGACTACTGGAAAAACCATAGCTTTAACAATATGCACCGAAAGTGATATCTCTGCTTTTTAATACACTGTTGAGGTTTGTCATAGCTTTTTTTCCAAGGGATTTTGAAGCCCAAGAAAATAGAGTCTGCTGCTGTTTCTACTTTTTCCCCATCTATTTGCCATGGAGTGATGGGGAAATGGATGCCATGATCTTAATGTTTTGAAGTTGACTTTTAAGCCAGCGTTTTCACTCTCCTCTTTCACCCTCATCAGGAGGCTCTTTAGTTCCTCTTGATTTTGTGTCATCAGAATGGCATCTGCATATCTGAGGTTATTGATTTCTCTTGGCAATATTGACTCCTATCATCCTTTCCTACCTTAAAGAATACTTTTGATATTAACATAGGTTTCCAGGCTTTCTTTTAATTAGGGTTTCACACATGTATTTTCTTCTATTTTTAAACTTCTACTTTCCTTGTATCTTAGTTTTAAGATGACCCCAATGTAGAGTTAGTGTTGTTTTTGTCGCTGACATTTATTTGGTTTTGCTGAAAGTCTTTGTTTTAAGTGTTTGATCAGGTTGCACTTAATATACTTACACAAATGTTAAGAATTAAGTTTATTGTCTTGCCCTTTGCCTTCTGTTCCTTGTTCTGAGTCCTTGTGTACTCTTCCCCTTTTGTCCTTTCTTGCCTTCTTGTAATGGATTATTTAGTTGCTTTTTTTCTGTCTTCCTTTTTTAGCTATATTAGTCATAGAGTATTATTCTAATTTTAACCTTGTAGCCTCTAGTATGTATTCTTTTTGGAGGGGTTGCACCGCCTGGGATGCAGGATCTTCATTCCCTGACCAGGGATTGAACTCACAAGCCCTGTGGTGGAAGTCCAGAGTCTTAACCATTGAACCACCAGGGGAGCCCCCAACATGTATTCTTAAGTTACTGAAATCTAATATTAATTAGTGCTTTTATTCCATTTAAGACAATGCAAGGGCCTTAATACACTCTAACTTATTAAATGTTCTCTTCCAATTTTTTGTAGTGTCTTGATATTTCTGTATGTCTTAAGACTATGTTTTAACCCCCACATACCTAATTATAGTAGTTTTTAGTTAACATAAACAGTTTTTAGTACTGTTTATATATCATTTCCTTTGCTCTTTATTTTCTGGTATTACCAAGCATTAACTATGATTAATTCTTTATTCTGCTCAAAGAACATTCATTTGTGTTTTCTTTGGTATGAATATGCCGGTGACAGCTTACCTCAGTTTGTTTGCCTGACTATGTCTTTAATTCATCTGCCTTTTGAAAGGGTATTTTTACTATACCAACTGTTACTTTCCATTAATTCCTTGAGGTTAATAATCCCATTCAGTCTTCAGGCTTCTGTTGTTTCTGTTGAGAGGTCAGCTGAAATTTGCTTATTACTTCTTTATTTATTTTTACACTATTGTGGTGGTTTTTGCCATACATTGACATGAATCAGCCACAGGTATACATGTGTCCCCCATCCTGAACCCCTCCTCCCACCTCCCTCCCCATCTCATCCCATCCCTCTGGGTCATCCCAGTGCACCGGCTTTGAGTGCCCTATTTCATGCATCAAACCTAGACTGGCAATGTATTTCACATATGGGAATATACATGTTTCAATGCTGTTCTCTCAAATCATCCCACCTTCGCCTTCTCCCACAGAATCCAGAAGTCTGTTCTCTATATCTGTGTCTCTTTTGCTGTCTCTCATATAGGATCATCGTTACCATGCATTAGTATACTGTATTGGTGTTTTTCTTTCTGACTTACTTCACTCTGTATGACAGGGTCCAGTTTCATCCGTCTCATTAGAACTGATTCAAATGCATTCTTTTTAATAGCTGAGTAATGTTCCATTGTGTATTTTTACCACAGCTTTCTTATCCATTCTTCTGCTGATGGGCATCAAGGTTGCTTCCATGTCCTGGCTATTATAAACAGTGCTGCGATGAACATTGGGGTACACGTGTCTCTTTCAATTCTGGTTTCCTCAGTGTGTATGCCCAACAGTGGAATTTCTGGGTCATATGGCAGATCTATTTCCAGTTTTGTAAGGAATCTCCACACTGTTCTCCATAGTGGCTGTACTAGTTTACATTCCCACCAACAGTGTAAGAGGGTTCACTTTTCTCCACACCCTCCCCAGCATTTATTGTGTATAGATTTTTTGATTAGCAGCCATTCTGACTGTCGTGGGATAGACCCTCATTGTGGTTTTGATTTGCATTTCTCTGATAATGAATGATGTTGCACATCTTTTCATGTGTTAGCCAGCTATCTGTATGTCTTCATTGGAGAAATATCTGTTTAGTTCTTTGGCCCATTTTTTGATTAGGTCCTTTATTTTTCTGGTATTGAGCTGCATGAGCTGTTTGTATATTTTTGAGATTAATTCTTTGTCAGTTGCTTCATTTGTTATTATTTTCTTCCACTCTGAAGGCTGTCTTTTCACCTTGCTTATTGTTTCCTTCGTTGTGCAAAACTTTTAAGTTCACTTAGATCCCATTTGTTTATTTTTGCTTTTATTTCCATTACTCTAGGAGGTGGGTCATAGAGGATCTTGCTCTGATTTATGTTAGATAGTGTTATGCCTATGTTTTCCACTAGGAGTTTTATAGTTTCTGGTCTTACATTTAGATCTTTAATTCATTTTGAGTTTGTTTTTGTGTCTGGTGTTAGAATATGTTCCAGTTTCATTCTTTTACACATAGTTGACCAGTTTTCCCAGCACCACTTGTTAAAGAGATTGTCTTTTCTCCATCATATATTTTCACCTCCTTTGTCAAAGACAAGGTGTCCAAAGGTGCATGGATTTATCTCTGAGCTTTCTATTTTGTTCCAATGATCTGTCTTTGGGCCAGTACCATACTGTCTTGATGACTGTAGCTTTGTAGTATAGTCTGAAGTCAGGAAGGTTGATTCCTCCAGTTCCATTCTTCTCTCTCAAGATTTGGTTATTCAGGGTTTTTTGTATTCCCATACAAGTTGTGAAATTATTTGTTCTAGTTCTGTGAAAAGTGCCATTGTAGATTCATAGAGATTGCATTGAATCTATAGATTGCTTTGGGTAGTATACTCATTTTCACTATATTGATTCTTTTGATCCATGAACATGGTGTATTTCTCCATCTATTTGTGTCTTCTTTGATTTCTTTCATCAGTATTTTATAGTTTTCTATATATATGTGTTTTTTTTTGTTTCTTTAGGTAGATGTATTCCTAAGTATTTTTTTCTTTTTGTCACAATGGTAAATGAGATTGTTTCCTTAATTTCTCTTTCTGTTTTCTCATTGTTAATGTACAGGAATGCAAGGGATTTCTGTGTATTAATTTTATATCCTGCAACTTTACCATATTCATTGATTAGCTCTAGTAATCTTTCTGTGGTGTCACTAGGGTTTTCCATGTAGAGGATCATGGCATCTGCAAACAGTGAGAGTTCTACTTCTTTTGCAATGTGAATTCCTTTTATTTCTTTTTCTCTGATTGCTGTGGCTAAAACTTTCAAAACTATGTTGAATAGTAGTGGTGACTACTTGTCTTGTTCCTAACTTTAGGGGAAATGCTTTCAGTTTTTCACTATGAGGATAATGTTTGCTGTGTGATAAACATGTGGCTTTTGTCATGTTGAGGTATGTTCTTTCTACGCCTGCTTTCTGGCGAGTTTTGTTTTGTTTTATCATAAATGGATGTTGAATTTTGTCAAAGACTTTCTCTGAACCTATTGAAATAAGCATATGGTTTTTAACCTTCAATTTGTTAATGTGTATCACATTGAGTGACTTGTGAATATTGAAGAATCCTTGCATCCCTGGGATAAAGCCCACTTGGTCATGATGTATGATGTTTTTAATATGTTGTTGGGCTATGTTTGCTAGCATTTTGGTGAGGATTTTTGCATCTATGTTCATCAGTGATATTGGCCTGTAGTTTTCTTTTTTGGTGGTGTCTTTGTCTGATTTTGGCATTAGTGTGATCGTGGCCTTATAGAATGAGTTAGAGAGTTTACCTTCCTCTGCAGTTTTCTGGAAGAGTCTGAGTATGATAGGTGTTATTCGCTCTTCTCTAAATTTTTTGTAGAACTCACCAGTGAAGCCATCTGGTCCTGGGCTTTTGTTTGTTGGAAGACTTTTGATTACAGTTTCTATTTCCATGCTTGTGATGGGTCTGTTAAGATTTTTAGCTTCTTCCTAGTTCAGTTTTTGCCTTATATTTTTCTAAGAATTTGTCCATTTCTTCCAGGTCACCTATTTTATTGGCATATAGTTACTGATAGTAGTCTCTTATGATCCTTTGTATGACTGTGTTGCCTGTTGTGATTTCTCCATTTTCATTTGTAATTTGGTTGATTTGAGTCTCCCTTTTTTTCTTGATAAGTCTGGCTAATGGTTTGTCAATTTTATTTATCTTCTCTAAGAACCAGCTTTTAGTTTCGTTGATTTTTGCTATAGCCTCCTTTGTTTCTTTTTCATTTATTTCTGCCCTAATTTTTGTGATTTCTTTCCTTCTACTAACCCTGAGGTTCTTCATTCATTTTTTTTCTAGTTGCTCTAGGTGTAGAATTAGGTTGTTTATTTGACTGTTCTCTTGTTTCTTTAGGTAAGCCTGTGTTGCTATGAACCTTCCCCTTAGCACTGCTTTTACTGAGTCCCATTGGTTTTGAGTTGTTGTGTTCTCATTTTCATTTGTTTCTATGGATATTTTCATTTCCTTTTTGATTTCTTCTATGATTTGATTTGTTGGTTACTCAGAAGTGTGTTGGAGAATGCAGTGGCAACCCACTCCAGTACTGTCATCTGGAAAACCCCATGGACGGAGCAGCCTGGTAGGCTGCAGTCCATGGGGTCGCTAAGAGTCAGACATGACTGAGCAACTTCACTTTCCCTTTTCCATTCATGCATTGGAGAAGGAAATGGCAACCCACTCCATTGTTCTTGCCTGGAGAATCCTAGGGACAGAGGAAGCCTGGTGGGCTGCCATCTGTGGGGTTGCACAGAGTCGGACACGACTGAAGCAACTTAGCAGCAGCAGAAGCGTGTTATTTAGCCTCCATATGTTTGTGTTTTCAATAGTTTTTTCCCTGTAATTGACATCTAATCTTAGATGCTTGAAATGTTTTCAGCATTTTGAATTTACTAAGGCTAGATTTATGGCCCAGGATGTGATCAGTCCTAGAGAATGTTTTGTATGTACTTGATGAAAAGGTGAAATTCATTGTTTTAGGGTGAAATGTCCTATATATCAATTAGGTCTAACTGGTCCATTGTGTCATTTAAAGTTTGTGTTTCCTTGCTAATTTTCTGTTTGTTTGATCTATCCATAGGAGTGAGTGAGGTCTTAAAGTCTCCCACTATTATTGTATTACTGTTAATTTCCACTTTTGTACTTGTTAGCATTTGCCTTATGTATTGAGGTGCTCCTATGCTGGGTGCATATATATTTTTAATTGTTATATTATCTTCTTGGGTTGATCCTTTGATCATTTTGTAGTGTCCTTCTGTCTCTTTTCATGGCCTTTATTTAAGAATCTATTTTATCTGATATGAGTATTGCTACTCCTGCTTTCTTTTGGTCTCTATTTGCATGAAATATCTTTTTCCAGCTCCTCACTTTAAGTCTGTATGTGTCCCTTGGTTTGAGGTGGGTCTCTTATAGGCAGCATATATAAGGGTCTAGTTTTTGTATCCATTCAGCCAGTCTTTCTCTTTGGTTGAGGCATTCAACCCATTTACATTTAAGGTAATTATTGATAAGTATTATCCCATTGCCATTTACTTTGTTGCTTTGGGTTTGAGTTTATAAACCTTTTCTGTGTTTCCTGTCTAGAGACGATCCTTTAGCATTTGTTGAAGAGCTGGTTTGGGGGTACTGAATTCTCTCAGCTTTTGCTTGTATGTAAAGCCTTTGATTTCTCCTTCATATTTGAGTGAGATCCTTGCTGGGTATAGTAATCTAGGCTGTAGGTTTTTCTCTTTCATCACTTTAAGTATGCCTTGCCATTCCCTTCTGGCCTGAGAGTTTCTGTTGAAAGATCAGCTGTTATCCTTATGGGAATCCCCTTGTGGGTTATTTGTTGTTTTTCCCTTGCTGCTTTTAATATTTGTTCTTTGTGTTTGATCTTTGTTAGTTTGGTTTGACTTTAGGTAGCCTGTCTTTTAATGCTCATGGCTGTGTTCCTGCTTTGCTGAAGAGTTAGCTTGATATGTCTTGCTGTGGAACTTGTTGGCCCTTAGATGGACTTTGATTTCAGTGTAGGTATGGAGGCTTTCGGATGAGCTGTCTATTAGTGTTCCCTGGAATAAGGAGTTCTCCGATGTTCTCAAGGTTTGGAGTTAAGCCTCCTGCCTCTGGCTTTCAGTCTTGTTCTTATAGTAGCCTCAAGACTTCTCTGTCCATACACCATTGATGATAAAACCTCTAGGTTAATGGTGAAAAGATTCTCCACAGTGAGGGGCACCCAGAGAGGTTCACAGAGTTACATGGAGAAGAGAAGAGGGAGGCAGGAGATAGAAGTGACAAGGAGGAGAAGAGGGGGAATCAAAAGAGGAGAGATCAGTCTAGCCAGTAATCAATTCCTTATGTGCTCTTCACAGTCTGGATCCCTCAGAGATGTTCACAGAGTTACACAGAGACGAGAAGAGGGAAGAAGGAGACAGAGGTGGCCAGGAGGAGAAGAGGGGGAATCAAAAGGGGAGAGAGCGAGCTAGCCAGAAATCAGTTCCCTAAGTGTTCTCCATAGCCCAGAACACCCAGAGAGATGCAGAGAGTTAAGTAGAGAAGAGAAGGGGGAGGGAGGAGATAGAGGTGACCTACGGGAGAAAAGGGAGAGTCAAAAGGGGAGAGGGCAGTCAAGCCAGTAATCACACCCCTGAGTGGAAATGGATACTGAAGATTAGATTCTTAAAGGTACAAAATTGGTAACAAATACCCAAAATCAAAGATTAAAAATCTAGAGTAGAGGTTAGACTCTCAAAAATTACAATATTAAAAATACAAAACAAAGTCAATCGCAAAAATTATAAATATATATATATATGTGAAATTTGCTTTAAAAAGTGATGTTTTGCAAGGTAATAGTAGGTTATAAAAATGAAAACTAAAGGAGTAATAAATTTTTTAAATTAAGTGATAATAAAAATAGGAATTTCTCTGGAGCTGTTGTGGGCAGTGTAGGGTCAGTTCAGTTTTAG
Organism: Neotragus pygmaeus; assembly: GCA_006410875.1. Taxonomy (NCBI): domain Eukaryota; kingdom Metazoa; phylum Chordata; class Mammalia; order Artiodactyla; family Bovidae; genus Neotragus; species Neotragus pygmaeus. The sequence goes on from SJYV01029344.1 coordinate 13,713, forward strand.
ATAGTTCCTTGTTCCAGCTTGTACTTGTTCTCAAGATCTATAGGCCCCCTCCAAATAGTCAGTGTTAACTACAGGATTTTAATATGTTGCACCCATCTTTTCCATAGCGGTTCTCTCTTATTTGTTTATTTTGGCTTCCTCTGTTTGCAACTCTATTCTAATGTCTGCCCTGACNAGCCTGGTGGGCTGCCATCTGTGGGGTTGCACAGAGTCGGACACGACTGAAGCAACTTAGCAGCAGCAGAAGCGTGTTATTTAGCCTCCATATGTTTGTGTTTTCAATAGTTTTTTCCCTGTAATTGACATCTAATCTTAGATGCTTGAAATGTTTTCAGCATTTTGAATTTACTAAGGCTAGATTTATGGCCCAGGATGTGATCAGTCCTAGAGAATGTTTTGTGTGTACTTGATGAAAAGGTGAAATTCATTGTTTTAGGGTGAAATGTCCTATATATCAATTAGGTCTAACTGGTCCATTGTGTCATTTAAAGTTTGTGTTTCCTTGCTAATTTTCTGTTTGTTTGATCTATCCATAGGAGTGAGTGAGGTCTTAAAGTCTCCCACTATTATTGTATTACTGTTAATTTCCACTTTTGTACTTGTTAGCATTTGCCTTATGTATTGAGGTGCTCCTATGCTGGGTGCATATATATTTTTAATTGTTATATTATCTTCTTGGGTTGATCCTTTGATCATTTTGTAGTGTCCTTCTGTCTCTTTTCATGGCCTTTATTTAAGAATCTATTTTATCTGATATGAGTATTGCTACTCCTGCTTTCTTTTGGTCTCTATTTGCATGAAATATCTTTTTCCAGCTCCTCACTTTAAGTCTGTATGTGTCCCTTGGTTTGAGGTGGGTCTCTTATAGGCAGNTATCTGATATGAGTATTGCTACTCCTGCTTTCTTTTGGTCTCTATTTGCATGAAATATCTTTTTCCAGCTCCTCACTTTAAGTCTGTATGTGTCCCTTGGTTTGAGGTGGGTCTCTTATAGGCAGCATATATAAGGGTCTAGTTTTTGTATCCATTCAGCCAGTCTTTCTCTTTGGTTGAGGCATTCAACCCATTTACATTTAAGGTAATTATTGATAAGTATTATCCCATTGCCATTTACTTTGTTGCTTTGGGTTTGAGTTTATAAACCTTTTCTGTGTTTCCTGTCTAGAGACGATCCTTTAGCATTTGTTGAAGAGCTGGTTTGGGGGTACTGAATTCTCTCAGCTTTTGCTTGTATGTAAAGCCTTTGATTTCTCCTTCATATTTGAGTGAGATCCTTGCTGGGTATAGTAATCTAGGCTGTAGGTTTTTCTCTTTCATCACTTTAAGTATGCCTTGCCATTCCCTTCTGGCCTGAGAGTTTCTGTTGAAAGATCAGCTGTTATCCTTATGGGAATCCCCTTGTGGGTTATTTGTTGTTTTTCCCTTGCTGCTTTTAATATTTGTTCTTTGTGTTTGATCTTTGTTAGTTTGGTTTGACTTTAGGTAGCCTGTCTTTTAATGCTCATGGCTGTGTTCCTGCTTTGCTGAAGAGTTAGCTTGATATGTCTTGCTGTGGAACTTGTTGGCCCTTAGATGGACTTTGATTTCAGTGTAGGTATGGAGGCTTTCGGATGAGCTGTCTATTAGTGTTCCCTGGAATAAGGAGTTCTCCGATGTTCTCAAGGTTTGGAGTTAAGCCTCCTGCCTCTGGCTTTCAGTCTTGTTCTTATAGTAGCCTCAAGACTTCTCTGTCCATACACCATTGATGATAAAACCTCTAGGTTAATGGTGAAAAGATTCTCCACAGTGAGGGGCACCCAGAGAGGTTCACAGAGTTACATGGAGAAGAGAAGAGGGAGGCAGGAGATAGAAGTGACAAGGAGGAGAAGAGGGGGAATCAAAAGAGGAGAGATCAGTCTAGCCAGTAATCAATTCCTTATGTGCTCTTCACAGTCTGGATCCCTCAGAGATGTTCACAGAGTTACACAGAGACGAGAAGAGGGAAGAAGGAGACAGAGGTGGCCAGGAGGAGAAGAGGGGGAATCAAAAGGGGAGAGAGCGAGCTAGCCAGAAATCAGTTCCCTAAGTGTTCTCCATAGCCCAGAACACCCAGAGAGATGCAGAGAGTTAAGTAGAGAAGAGAAGGGGGAGGGAGGAGATAGAGGTGACCTACGGGAGAAAAGGGAGAGTCAAAAGGGGAGAGGGCAGTCAAGCCAGTAATCACACCCCTGAGTGGAAATGGATACTGAAGATTAGATTCTTAAAGGTACAAAATTGGTAACAAATACCCAAAATCAAAGATTAAAAATCTAGAGTAGAGGTTAGACTCTCAAAAATTACAATATTAAAAATACAAAACAAAGTCAATCGCAAAAATTATAAATATATATATATATGTGAAATTTGCTTTAAAAAGTGATGTTTTGCAAGGTAATAGTAGGTTATAAAAATGAAAACTAAAGGAGTAATAAATTTTTTAAATTAAGTGATAATAAAAATAGGAATTTCTCTGGAGCTGTTGTGGGCAGTGTAGGGTCAGTTCAGTTTTAGATAGTTCCTTGTTCCAGCTTGTACTTGTTCTCAAGATCTATAGGCCCCCTCCAAATAGTCAGTGTTAACTACAGGATTTTAATATGTTGCACCCATCTTTTCCATAGCGGTTCTCTCTTATTTGTTTATTTTGGCTTCCTCTGTTTGCAACTCTATTCTAATGTCTGCCCTGACACAAGGGGGTGAACATGGTCACTTATTTAGGCTGACTTGCTCAGTTCTGTTGTGGGGAGGGAGAAGCACTGCAAACAAATACTGCTGGCCTGGGTAGGGAGTGCTTGCAGTGTATGGACCACACTGGGTTTGCCCCCGCTCTCAGAGGCGTGTGCTTTCTGGGTCTACACTGCTTAGGCTCCAGGGTGCTCTGTAGGGCACTATCCAAAGCAGGCCCTGCGTTCTGTGCACTTCCCAGGTCTAAGCCGCTCAGGTTCTTGGGAACTCCACAAGGGCACAGACTCTTTTGGGCATCTGTTCTGTGCCCTTTCAAGGTCCGAGCAGCTCAGGCAACCAGGTGCTTGGCGAGCACTGTCCCAGGTGGGCTGTGCGTCTAACCACCTCCCCGGTCCTAGCCGCTCGGTTTCCCCGGTATGCTGTGGGAGTGCCGTCTCAGCTGTATCTCCTCTGGGGAGTTGGCCTTAGACTGCAGCCTCCTGGCAGGTGTCAACCGTCCAGGATCCCAAGTAGACGTGGTCAGTGGCTGGGGGCCTGCTCACAGTCTGGTGAAGGAGGCCTTCTCGGGCTGAGACTGGAGCAGCACCTCCCCCCACTTCGGCTCTGGCTCTCACGTGCCTGCCTCTGCCCTGGCAGGGGCTAGGGTATGGGCTATATGCAACCAGCTCACATTCCTTTGGTATTCTCTTAGTCCTTTGTTCTGTGAGTGGGCCAGGCTGCATGTTAGAGCCTTCTGTGGAAAGTTCTCTCTCTATTTTTCCTCTAGCGATCCCCCAGTTTGAGTTTCTGTCTCACATTAGCTTCCTCAGATTGTCCTCAGGGCATTCAGGCCCGGTCCTTACCCCAAGGACTGATGATGCCCCCAGGCCTCCTGGTCCAGCCTCCACTCGCTAGTGGTGGGTGCGAGCATCTGGGCTGCCTCTCTGTTGACAGTGGCAGTTAGGCACCTATTCTGTGTGTTTTCCCCCTGCCCCCCGGTTTTGTTGCCCTTTGAGATTCCAAAACTCCCCACAAACCTGCCTGTGAGAGGGTTTCTTACTGTTTGGAAACTTCTCCTTCATGACTCCCTCTCCAGGTCGGGTCTCCGTCCCTAACTCTCTTGTCTCTCTTTTTATCTTTTATATCTTGTCCCACCTCCTTTCGAAGAGAATGGGCTACCTTTCAGGGTGCCTAGTGTCCTCTGCCAGCGTTCAGAAGTTGTTTTGTGGAAGTTGCTCAGCGTTCAGATGATCTTTTGATGAATTTGTGGGAAAGAAAGTGGTCTCCCCATCCTATTCCTCAGCCATCTTGGGACTGCCTCCATTACTCCTTTATTATAACTCCTCTGGCTACTTTTAATATTTAGTTTCTCCTGTGATTTTCAGAAGTATTACTATGGTAGACCTAGGTGTAATTTTCTTAGTTTTTGTCTTAATTGGAACTTTCACCCCTTCTAATCTGGATCAGTGTTTTTCACTTGTTTTAGAAAGTTCTAAGTTATTCTGTTTTCTTATTGCTTTTGTCCCATTTTCTCTGTTTTTCTCTAGGGTACTCCAGTTATGAATTGTTGGACCATTTTACTATATCCCATTTATGTACTGTGTTCTTTTGTACTTTTCCATTCTTTTGTATACTTAGTCTACATATTTTTTCAGGCTTGTCTTTCTGCTTATGAATTCCTTTTTCATCTGTGTCTAACATGATAAAGTAATTATTGAATTTCTCAGTTCTGAAATGTCATTTAATTTTTTTGTTGTGATTTATATTTTTCTTCCAAAATTTCAGTCTTGTTTTTTATTTCCTTGAGGATGGCAGTCATAATTATTTTGATGTCTAGTTCTGAAAAGTTTATCTACATTTTCTGTAGCTCTGTTACTGTTGACTTCTATTTCTTGTGATTTTAGGTCACATTATTTTATCTTTTTATATGATTGGTTCTTTTCAGTTGAAGGCCAGGTATCATATATGAAAAACGTGATGATCTGAAAGCTAATATGCTTGGTTTAAAAAGGTGACCATACAACTGGCAACCTCAGATTGTCTTAATATTGGCAGATATTGAGATTTGAATTTAGTCATCTAAACTAAATTAAAATTAGTCTATTCTAGTTGTTTTATTCAGGGTTCTAGACATGCTCCTCAACTCCAACTTTTGTCCTCTTATCCTCTGAAATGTGTCTGTATGTTGCCATCTTCCTTTGTCTCTCAGATCCCTCTTTAGAACTTGCCAGCCTTTGTAGGCAAAACACCTCCAGAAGATGTGCACACCTCTTTGAGTTTCTTCCTGTCTAAGATCACAGTCCCACAGTTCTTCAGTCTTAACCATTCTCAGTGCTTTTAGATAGTTAGCTTTTCTTTTAATAAATGTCTGGGTATTTAGTTCTCACTGGGAAGGGTTGACTAAATACCTAATACATTACATAAAAATCAGAAAATATGGTGACTTTTTCTGCTGAGTTATCTGTTAAGATCAGTATTTAAAAGTCTATAGTTTTATGTGGATCAAACATTTTTTACTTGTTCATACTTGAATACAGAGATCCACCAAAATGGATGGGCATTCAAAGTTATACTGTACATAGCTAAGTTAGACTTCAAGGCGATCAAGTTGAGCTTTTAATAAGTCATATATTTTTTAAGATTAGTATTATTTTGGCTACTTATTTCTTTTTAACACAGGGAAATAATATTGACTCTTTCAAATTCACTTAGGTTCTTTGGCTATCCACTTATCAAAAATCGGGCAATCTCATTTGTTTTTAAAATATTTTTCTTATTTTATTGATAGAGTAGTCCTTCTTGGAAAAACCAACTATAAGGTCTTAATTTGTATAGAAAGATATGTTAATTCTGTTAATGTATTAAATCATAATTTTCATTCCAGAAGCAAAATACTGCTCTTTGTTCATCTTTGCAGAACTTCACAAATAACTATCACTTGTTTCTTTTCCTCTAAATTTATTTTCATATTTACTGATCAGATAATTTTAACTGAAGTTATCAAGGATTCCATCACTTCCAAGATAGGGATAACATCAATCTAAAGACTCAATTCTTTTCTGTCTCCACTGCTTACAGACAGGGAACACAGTCTCTTCAGCCTGGACCTATGTAGAAGAATTTGGAGAAAATAAGCAGGTAAGAAAAAGATTCTTAGGAATATTAAGTGATATATTTAGTTTTCAGAAAGCTAGTTATAAATTATTCTTCTTACAGTTTTAAGAAGAAATATTTAAAATTGGCCAATGAAGCCTTGTGTCAATTTTTGACGATTATAGCTTTATTGATTATAGACGCATTACACAAAGTTTTAAAAAGTTAAACCAGTTTCCATATTTTAGGACTTCTCAAAACTTTAAACAGGCTAGTGTGTACATTGTAAAACACGAAGATGACAAACAATGTTTTAAAGTAGATGTAGTTGAAATAAACGTATCATAAATAGATTAACCCAGATTTCTCAAACTAACTTGACAATGCAAGTCTGATTTTTTTCAGATTTATTAAACCAAATTATTATTGACACAGTTCAGAATAAAAATTATTTTTATTAGGATTCACTTAGTTTTTTCAATGTGGTACTGAGGAGGATAAATTTTAGTAGGAAATTAAAGGTAGTTTAGACTTTGAGTAAAGATTATTAGTATCTAAATTCATTTTTACATATAGAGACAAAAAAAAAAATGTAGTTCACTGGGAAGTAATCCGTATGTTCTTGAGTAAGATTTTTACCTTTCTGTACCTCAGTTTCCTCCATGTTAAAGAGAAAATTAGTAGTACTTACCTTGTTAGGCTATTGTAAAGATTAAATACTGCTCATCTTGTATAGTTATTTTTTTGTACTTAGTAAGTGCTCAATAAATATTAACTATAACTCATACTTCAGATACCGTTCATGGGGTTCTTGCAGCAAGAATACTGGAGTGGATTGCCATCTGTTCCCCCAATAGACCTCATTTTGCAGAACTCTTCACTATGACCCAGTCATCTTGGGTGACCCTACATGGCATGGCTTATAGCTTCATTAAGTTATACAAGCTCCTTTGCCATGACAAGGCTGTGAGCCATAAAAGACTCACACTTTTGCATTGGAATGCAAAAGTAGGAAGTGAAGCAATACCTGGAATAGCAAGGCAAATTTAGCCTTGGAGTACAAAATGAAGGACGGCAAAGGCTAACAGTTTTGACCAGATGGTCAATACCAAAGTCAAATTGATTATATTCTTTGCAGTTGAAAATGGAGATGCACTATACAGTCAGCAAAAACCAGACCTGGAGCTGACTGTGGCTCAGATCATGAGTTCCTTACTGCAAAATACAGACTTAAATTGAAGAAAGTAGGGAAAACCACTAAATCATTCAGGTATGACCTAAATCATATCTATTATGATTAATAGAGTGGAAGTGATGAAAAGAGTCAAGGGATTAGATCTGATAGACAGAGTGCCTGAAGAACTATGGACAGAAGTTTAAAACATTGTACAGGAGGCGGTGACCAAAGTCATCTCAAAAAAAAAAAAAAAAAAAATGCAAGAAGGCAAAGTGATTGTCTGAAAATGCCAGAAATGATCCCACTTTGGGATCTGGAAGCTTCTCCCCAGACAGTCACACAGCTTTCTTCCCCAAAGTCTTGTAGGGGAGGAAAATATAATTTTCCCTCTGTCCTTCTAAGTTTCTGGTTGTCATTCCTGTAATAAAAGACAGATTAAAAGAGAAAAACAATATATTTATTAACCTGTATAATTCCATCATACAGGGGAGGTAACCAGGAAAAAAATGAGTGACTTCACGGTGGCTTAGAAGTGAAATGAAGTGAAAGTCACTCAGTCATATCCAATCTTTGTGACCCCATGAACTGTAGCCTACCAGGATCCTCTGTCCGTGGGATTTTCCAGGCAAGAGTATTGGAGTGGGTTGCCATTTCCTTCTCCAGGGGATCTTCCCAACCCAAGGATTGAACCCAGGTCTCCTGCATTGTAGGCAAACACTTTACCGTCTGAGCCACCAGGGAAGTACCATGGACTGTAGTACATGGAATTCTCCAGGCCAGAATACTGGAGTGGGTAGCCTTTCCCTTCTCCAGGGGATCTGCCCAACCCAGGGACTGAACACAGATCGACCTCACTGGCGAGTTCTTTACCAGCTGAGCCACAAGGGAAGCCCAAGAATACTGGAGTGGGTAGCCTATCCCTTCTCCAGTGGATCTTCCCGACCCAGGAATTGAACCAGGGTCTCCTGTATTGCAGGCAAATTCTTTACCAATTGAGCTATCAGGGAAGCCCGAGGTGGCTTAGAAGTCAGATTTAAATATCATTTTAATAGGAAAAAGGGAAGGGAGGGGGGATATAGACCTTTTAAGGAGAAGTAAATTAAAAAACTTCTCAAAATTGAAGTATAGTTGGTTTAAAATATGTTAGTTTCAGGTGTATAGCACAGTGATTCGGTTATATAAATAAATTCTTCAGATTCTCTTTCCTTATAGATTATTAAAAAATATTGAGTAGAGTTCTCTGTGCGATACAGTATGTCCTCTTTGCTTATCTGTGGTAAATACAGTAGTGTGTGTATGTTAATTTCAACCTCCTGATTCATCCCTCCCCAACCCCTTTTCCCCTTTGGTAACCATAAATTTGTTTTATGTCTGTGAGTCTGAAAATAAGTTCATTTGTATCACATTTCTTAAAAAGATATCCAGCTCTCCTTCCTCTCCAGATTTACTTAAATGTCTCCTTTGTACAGAGGCCTTTTCCGGCCATGCTGCTTTATTTATTATTATTTGTTTATTTGCTGTGCCAGGCCTCAGGTGTGGCATGCAGGATCTTCCATCTTCCTTGCGGCATGCAGCATCTTTTTAGCTGTGGCCCATGACATCTTTTAGTTGTGGAACATGGGATCTAGTCCCTGACCAGGGATCGAACACTTGCCCCCTGCATTTTAGCCAGTGGGCCACTAGGGAAGTCACATGATCACCCTGTTTTAAGCTGCAGTCCTCCACCCTGCCCTCTCATACTCCTTTTCCTGCATCACTGCTCTCTCTCTCTCTCTCTTTTTTTTCCCTTAGCACCTTCTAGGACAACGCGTATTTTATCTATTTATCAGGGCAGTTAATGTCCACCTCCTCCACTGGAATCAGCCATCAGTTACTGATAGATCGCAAGCCCTTTAGTGCAGGACCCGANAATCATTCAGGTATGACCTAAATCATATCTATTATGATTAATAGAGTGGAAGTGATGAAAAGAGTCAAGGGATTAGATCTGATAGACAGAGTGCCTGAAGAACTATGGACAGAAGTTTAAAACATTGTACAGGAGGCGGTGACCAAAGTCATCTCAAAAAAAAAAAAAAAAAGAAATGCAAGAAGGCAAAGTGATTGTCTGAAAAGGCTTTACAAATAGCTGAGGAAAGAAGAGAAGCAAAAGGCAAGGGAGAAAGGGAAAGATATACCCAACTTTAATATAGAGTTTCAGAAAATGGGAAGGATAGATAAAAAGGCCATCTTAAATGAGCAATGCAAAGAGATAGAGGAAAACAACAGAAAAATCTCTTTATGAAAATTGGAGGTATTAAGGGAACATTTTATGCAAGGATGATCATGATAAAGGAAAGAAAAAGTAAGGACCTAACAGAAAATTCAGAATAGGTATCAAGAATATACAGACAAACTATACAAGAAAGGTCTTAATGACCTAGATAACCATAATGCCGTAGTCACTCACCCAGAGCCAGACATCTGGAGTGTGAATTCAAGTGGGCTTTATGAAGCATTACTATAAACAAAGCTAGTGGAGATGATGGAATTCTGATGAGCTATTTCAAGTCCTAAAAGATGATGTTAACGTACTGCACTGAGTAGCCAGCAGATTTGGAAAACTTAGCAGTGGCCACAGAACTGGAAAAGATCAGTTTTCATTCCAATCCCAAAGAAGGGTAATGCCAGAGAATGTTCAAACTACCATATGATTGCACTCATTTCACATACTAGCAAGATAATGCTCAAAATTCTTCAGGCTAGACTTCAGTAGTATGTGAATTGAGAACTGCCAGACGTACAACTTCTAGATGCCTTTTAGAAAAGGTAGAGGAACCAGAGATTTAATTGCCAGCATTCATTGTATCATAGAAAAAGCAAAGGAATTCCAGAAAAGCATCTGCTTCTGCTTCATTGACTATGTCTAAAGCTTTTCACTGTATGAATCACAACAAACTAGAAAGTTCTTTAGGAGATGGGAATACCAGACCACCTCACTCACCTGTCTCCTGATAAACAAGAAACCTGTGTGCAGGTCATGAAATAACAGACCCAAACATGATAGAACTGACTGGTTCAAAATTGGAAAAGGAGTATGGGAGTGCTGTATATTGTCACCGTGCTTATTTAACTTGTATGCAGAGTACGCCATGTGAAATTCCTCCACCCTGAAATCAAGACTGCCAGGAGAAATATCAAGAACCTCAGATAGTCGAATGATACCACTCTCATGACAGAAAGTGAAGAGAATCTAAAGAGCCTCTTGATAAGGGCGAAAGAGGAGAGTGAAAAAGCTGGCTTAACTCAACATTCAAAAAACTAAGATCACAACATCTGATCCCATCACTTCATGGGAAATGGTGAAAAAGTAGAAGTAGTTACAGATTTTATTTTCTTGGGCTCCAAAATTATCTGTGGACAGTGACTGCAGCCTTGAAGTTAAAAGATGCTTGCTCCTTGGGAGGAAAGCTATGAGAAACCTAATTGAAAGTGAAATCTGTCAGTCATGTCCGACTCCTTGTGACCCCATGGACTATGCATGTCCATGGCATTCTCTAGTCCAGAATACTGGAGTCAGTAGTCTTTCCCTTATCCAGAGGATCTTCCAGACCCAGGGATTGAACCCAAGTCTCCCTCAAGCAAGTGAATTCTTTACCAGCTGAACCACAAGGGAAGCCCAAGAATACTGGGTTGGGTAGCCTATTCCTTCTCTAGCAGATCTTCCCAAGCCAGGAATCCCTTGCATTGCAGGTGGATTCTTTACCAACTGAGCTATCAGGGAAGCCCCTAGACAGTGTATTAACAAGAAGACATCACTTTGCCAACAAGGTCTGTATGGTCAGAGCTGTGGTTTTTCCAGTAGTCACCTACGGATATGAGAGTTGGACTATAAAGAAGGTTGAGCGCTAAGAATTGATGCTTTTCAATTATGATGTGGGAGAAGACTCTTGAGAGAGTCCCTTGTTCACCCAGGAGATCAAACCAGTCAATCCTAAAGAAATCAACCCTGATCATTCATTGGAAGGACTGATGCTGGTGCCAAAGCTCTGATACTTTGGCCCCCTGATGCAAAGATCTGATTCACTGGAAAAGACCTTGATTCTGGGAAAGATAGAAGGCAGGATAAAGGGGAAAAAGGAGAAGGGTGCAACAGAGGATGAGATATTTAGATAGGCTCACCAACTCAATGGACATGAATGTGAGCAAACTCTGGGAGACAGTGAAGGACAGAGGATCCCAGTGTGCTACAGTCCATGGGGTAAGACATGATTTAGCAACTGAACAGAACAACATACTTCAGATACAAGCAATATATTTAAATTTGGAACTTAAAATTTTATTTGTATAGATCTTAATCTTAGTTAAAAATTTTAAATATGTGATGCTATTCTCAGAACTGCCTTGGCTACAAGGTTTTTTTTTGTTCAAATTTTAAAGTATGAGGACTAAATTTACTGATGGAAATGAAACTTGAAAAGAGTTGCTATCTTTCTTAGAGCTCTATCTTCACCTTGGCTCAGACAGTTTTTGTAGTGAGCTACAATTTTTAAGCTATACTGAAGCCTAATTTTGTATGTGTGGTGTCGCTTCAGTCATGTCTGACTCTTTGTGGCCTTATGGACTGTAGCCTGCCAGACTCTTCTGGATCAGACAAGAACAGTGGTGTGTTGCCATGCTCTCCTCCAGGGCGTCTTCCTAACCCAGGGATGGAACTCGTGTCTTAAGTCTCCTGCGTTGGCAAGTGAGTTCTGTACCCCTGGTGCCACCTAGGAAGCCTAGTTTGCTGTAACTCAGATCATAATATTCCCTCTCATAGGCTGCTCTTTTATTCCTCTTTTTCCAAATGGTGTATAAACTAGCATTAAAAGGAATTTGACATAATTAAATCTCTTAATACAAAGGTAGCATACTGGAAGTTCTAGGAAGAATTTGTTTGGTCTCTTCAATTTTTTGACAGGAAAGAAGCTAGGTTTCACTTCATTACAAATAGCTGGACACCTATTATTTTACATTTGGTCCTTTTTGAGCTCTTTTGTTTGTTACATCTTGGCCTCTGAAGAACATTTAAGTTGATAATTGCTGTATTTAACATATTTTAAGATTTTTTCTGATTTCTTTTTAATGTTTTCCCATTATATAGTAGTCTTATTAAAGGCTCTTCCTATACTGATTTGCACAGTTGTTTAGTGAAATAGCTGTTTCTGTGGTCACGTTTGGGAAGAACCATGAACTATATATACTCCCCTTGGAAGTTATAATGCATTGCAGTTAGCATCCTGAATGACTATAGTATAATTTGTTTAGCTGTTAGATCCATCTTTCCTAAAATTTTCTTAAGATGTTTTTTGGCCCAAGGGATTCTTATTTCAACAAGAATTGTGTGGGATGTAATTTGGGAAACTTTTAAGCTATCCCAGAGAAATGCTTGGAATTTCTTTATAAGTTTTTTGAGGTATAATTAAAATATAATAAAATGCTCATATTTAAAGTGTACACTTCTGGTCAGTTTTGCTTTATAAACCTGTGAAATCAAAAAAAGCAGATTTCTGTCATCTTTAGTATAATCTGCTTATTCTTCTGGGTCCTCTTTCCCAGGCAGGCACTGAAACTGATTGCTTTCACTGTAGTGATATTAGTTTGCATTTTTGAGGATTTCAAACCTTTGTTTTGTGGTTTCAATTATAATCTTTAGATAATTTAGAATGAAACAGCTGTAATTCATTAATAATACAGATAATTGACAAAATGTTTATGATATATGATATCAAAGTTTTTAGAGTAAGAATTTTAAACCCAAATCTTCAAAATTATATGGGAATTACACTGTAATGTGGAAAAAGCAATGGCAACTCACTCCAGTACTCTTCCCTGGAAAATCCCATGGGTGGAGGAGTCTGGTAGGCTGCAGTCCATAATTTAATTAATAATGCCCCTCAAAATTGAATCTGAGAAATATAATCATCTAGTAAAATCAGAAAACTAATTAACTAGAAGCTTATAAGGAAACAGTTATAGACAGTAACTTTCTTACCCAGCCACCTATTACTAAGATTATCATATTCAAACCCTCCTAGAAATCATGTTAAAACAGACATATTGACCTCAGTTACTCTGTGGCCTAGTCTTAGAGAAACACGTGGTCATTGCATGTGTAGTCTTTGCCCTTTACTGTCAGTCAACTGATAGGAAAAATTAAGTAGGAAATAAAAATACTTCAAAAAACATTTACTTGAAGTAGGGAAAGTAAATGAAGTAAAAATACCAGTAACTTTGATACTCCTCATATAGTCCTGTCAAAAATATCACATCAAAATTTAATTAATGATTCTTAAATATCTCATAGGTTGTAGTTGCTTAATAATCACCAATTCTGGAAATGCTTTCCTCTGCTTTACAGTTAGCTCTTGGTCTTCTGTACTAGGATAGAAATACAACGTAATGAATGATGAATGCTAATTGTTTTCTAACCTACATGATTTTAATGTCTGTATTTGAACCCAGCCTTCTAAAAACATCCTAGATATCTATAACATTGTCAGAAAACCTATTTTGAAGATGAAATTCAGTAAAAGAAAGTTACTGAGTTACTATGGTTATGGCTATTAGAATATTAGAAATTGAAATAAAAAATGGTAAAAGGAAATTTTTTCAAAATTTTGACCGAGGTCTCATAGAAATCTAAAGAAATGCTTAAAATACATGTTAAAGGTGGAAATGTTTTTCACAGGTCAAAACATCGGGTGCTTCACATTGCTGTTGGGAGTGTTAACATGATATATAGTTTCTTGGAAAATCATTGGCAATACCTCAGAAAGTTAAACATAGAGTTTACGATATGATGCAGAAATTCCATTCCTAGTTATTCATTCTAGAGAACTGAAGACATATGTTCACACAAAATTTTGTGCACGTACTCTTTAACAGCATTATTCCCAACAACCAAAAGATAAACAATTTGGATAAACAAAATGCATTATCTCTATACGATGGCTATAAAAAATTCAATACTTATTACATGGATGAACATTTAAATCATGCTAAGTCAGTTAAGAAAGGCCACCTTAATTATGTGATTTCATTTATATGAAAAATCTATAATAGGCAAATCTGAAGAAACAGAAAAGTGAGTGGTTGCTGGGGCTGGAGGAGATGGAATGGGGAGTGACTGCTAATAGGTACATACAGAGTTTCTGTTGAGGGTCTTGAAAATGCTCTGGATAGTGGTGTTTGGTTGCATAACTTTGTGCACGTACTAAAAATCACTGAATCGTACACTTTAAAAAGGTACATCAGAAGAAGAGGTGGATATCAAGGTAGAATTCACAGAGCTAACAAGGAGAATAGAAAAAACCAATTACGAGGAATTTACTTTCTAATAGAAAATGAATTTAAAGAGTGTCTGGTTAGAAACTAAAAGAAAAAGATTAATATGAGAGGATACTTTCTTGGAACTCACTTTAAAGTCTTTGTTAAGGCTTTCTCCTTTGTATGAAACAAAAGCAGCTGATGATTCTGTGATGTTCTATCAAGATGTGTAAGAGAGAAACCGAAAAGCAAGACACAAATAGAATAAATCAGTATACCTATTTCTTAGTTTCCACTGAGAACATATTGGTGGCGTTTGTCTTTCATGCTGAACAGAGAAGGGTCGGAGGCCTCAGTGTGTTCACTGCAGAGGCAGGAGTGGCAAGCAGGTGGGACATGCGCTGCCAGCCTCTGCACTCGCTCCCTGGCACCACGTGGCACCATGGCTGTGACTCATGATCCTGCTCACTCCAGATATAGCCCACTTAAGGTTGAACCGATAAATCAAATTTATTCTGTAAAAATGTTTTCATTCAGCATATAAATATGGAATTTTAAAGGATTTGATTAAAATGATATCTCTAATAAAGCATTATATTAGAGCAAATTACTCATACATTTTTTTTGTACAAAAAGGCCTTTTCCTTAAATGTTGCATAAAAGTTTAGCATTTAAAGCAAGGGAATGCAGAGTTGTGTGTTGAAGTAGGTGCAAGCAGAAGCCAGGAGGCTTAGTATTAGTCACTCAGTCATGTGACTCTTTGTGATCCCATGACTATAGTCCACTAGATTCCTCTGGTCAGTGAAATTTCCATGCAGGAACACTGGAGTCAGTTGCCATTCCTTGGGGTCTTTTCAACCCAGAGATCAAACCTGGGTCCTCCTACATTGCGGGCAGATTCTTTACTAACTGAGCCACCTGGGAAGCTTCAGCACTCTCTCTCACGTTGCCCACAACACCCTTTTGAAAACACTTTCTCTCAACCCAGTTTAGAGAAACTTGTCAGAGTAAAAGAGCTTGATCAGGTGGAAATAGTACTTTCCTAGGAGTTAGAAGGCATAATTTTTAACTTGTTTTCTCTGTTTAAGTGTGGAATATGGAGAAGTCACTCAAATCAACCATCTTTTGTCGGTAATATTCTTCAGTGAAAGAGGTGGTTTAAAGTAGAGACTTCTGAGGACTATTGCTATTTAATATTTTGATTTAGAAAATTTAATTAGTAAAAAAAGTTATTGGTATCAAAAAAAAAGTTATTGATATCAACAGTAAGAAGAAAAACCAATAAGAGTGATAAGTAAGTGACCATTTCATTAAAATATCTAGTTCAAGCCTTTGGGTTCATTTTTGTTCCAAGTCACTGGGGTCAGAACTGAGGCCTAACCAGGACCCTCATAAATCATAACAAAGAATCTTTGCAGATGCTACATGCAGTGAAATATGCCTGTAGCCAGCCTTTGCATCTCAGATCTTTGCAACTTGACTCCTGCGATTTAAACAGCTTGGTTGTGTTCCATCAGTCTCTTTCATGCCGTAACAAGTAGGAATGTAGCCCCCATTTAGCAGGCTGTGAGGTTTTCTGAAACCCAGATTATCTGGAGACTTCTAAATTTTATGATGAAATTTTGTGAAAGTAAAAATGTTAGTCTCACAGTCATGTGTGACTCTTTGCGACCCTGTGGACTATAACCCACCAGGGTCCTCTGTCCATGGGGACTCTCCAGGCAAGAAGACGAGTGTGTTACCATTTTCTTCTCCAGGGAATCCTCCCAACCCAGGGATCAAACCTGGGTCTCCTGCATTGCAGGCAGATTCTTTACCGTCTGAGCCACCAGGGAATCCTTATTAAACATGAGGGAAATACAAATTAAAACCAAAATGAGATATCATTTCATATCACTGGGATAGCAGTGATTAAAAGCTCTGGCAATAACAAATGTTAGGTGTGGAGCAGCTGGAGCCCTCATATTTTACTGATGTGAGTGTGCTGCTGTAAGTGCACTGTTTAGCAGTATCTGTCTCTACCCTATCACCTAGCAATTCTACTGTTATTTACCCCAAAGAAATGAAAATGTATATTCACAAAAGAACTTGTATAAGAATGTATATAACAGCTTAATCATAATAGCCAAAGTTAGAACCAACTCAAATTTTTATCAACAGGTAAATGGATAAAGAAATTGTGTTGTATTCATACAGTGGAATACTACTTACTCAACAATAAGAATGAACAGACTACTGATGTAACATGAATGAATCTAGACATAAAAAGTACCTTAAGAATTTATTTTATATAAAAAGTCTGAGAACAGGTAAAACTAATAATGCTAGAAATCAGAAAGTGGTTGCCTCAAATAGAAGGGCTCTGAAATGGATAATGGGATATTCTAGATTGAAGGATATGTTTTTTATCTTGCTTTAGGTGTTGTTTACATAGGTTTTTATAGTTAGCAATACTCATTGTAATGAACACATAAGATGTATGCATTTTATTGTATGTAAGTTGTGAAAGTGAAAGTCAGTCGTGTCCAGCTCTTTGCGACTATACATTCCATGGAATTCTCCAGGCCAGAATACTGGAGTAGACAGCCTTTCCCTTCTCCAGGGGATCTTCCCAACCCAGGGATCGAACCCAGGTCTCCTGCATTGCAGGTGGATTCTTTACCAGCTGAGCTATTAGAGAAGCCGCATGTAAATTGTACCTCAATTTAAATGTAAAATGTAAATTTTACCTCTATTTAAAAAGTGTTAAGACAGTTGAATAATTANATCTTCCCAACCCAGGGATCGAACCCAGGTCTCCTGCATTGCAGGTGGATTCTTTACCAGCTGAGCTATTAGAGAAGCCGCATGTAAATTGTACCTCAATTTAAATGTAAAATGTAAATTTTACCTCTATTTAAAAAGTGTTAAGACAGTTGAATAATTATCAATGTAAAACAAATTCTGAAATTGGCTCTGTATCATGCCCTTAAGAAGAAGGGTGGGGGAGTCCATATCTCAATCTGAGGCAGAAACAGTGGTATTGAAAAACTAAGGATGTTCATTGGGAAGAAAAAGCAGAGGTGGGCAAGTAAATATATGTTAGGAATTTTAATTCATTTGTTAATTTGTTGTTTCATAGAACTCAGTGATGTTTCTGAGTTCTGTTGTCTGTGATACATAAATTATATATTAGAGGAAATACAATTCATCTAGATTTATCTCACAGGTATTATCTCAAGTTTGGTGTATATTATATTTTCTAGACACCCAGATGTTTTTCTGAATATGTTTAGAGTTTTAGATTGCAGAAGAATTTTTCTTGAAATGCTTGTAAACATCTGAAGCTTTTTATTTCCCAATCTTTATAGTATTAGGGGGAATTTTTTTTCTTTATGCTCTATGAATAAAGCCATCAAAGTGCCCTTTTAATTTTATATTTTAGTCTCCTTCAGAGTGTGAGCCTACAGTGGGCATTAATGTGTTTTTAAATTGAAGGTTTACAGTCGGGGTATATAAAAAATGCAGTTTTTCAGACCTAATGAACACTCTGTAAGTAGCCAGTTGTCTGTATCTTCTTTGTGAAATCTGAAAATTTCTTTTTTGGCCACATTCCATGAACAGGCTGCATTAGATGTTGAATGGATATAAACCCAAAGTGACAGTGATTTCTCTGAAAACTGCATTTCCCCATATACAAAGTATATTTAAAGGTCTGTTCTTTTAAATCATGTTGTCTATGATCACATTGTTAAAATTTGTTAAAAATTTTTAAAACTTTAAAAAAACCAATTATTAGAATTATCAGAAACATTAAGGTTTCTATTTATACTCAATATTGTAATACTTCAGACAAAGAGGATCCTTTAAAAGAAGAAAAAAAAAATCTATAATACCAGGATTTATGTTACTTTATTCTATAAAACCTAGATATTAGGAAAGCAAATGGTATCAAATGGATAATTCCTTATCCAGTTTCACAATATTGAAAATATTTTTAACTGGATGTCTTGGTATTTGTCTTCTTGTAGCAAACTGCTTTCATTGCTCTTATGGTACCATTAAAAGTTTATAAAAATTATTCTAATTAGAGTTTTACAGTGCTAGAAATTAAACTTATATTTAACTGATTTTTATTTTTTCCATTTTTTTTCTTAACTAGGTTCTTTCTAATGTTTCTTGAGCTTATTCCCCTGCAGTTGATCTCATTCCTGTTGGCTTACTATTAAGTTCCATGACAATACTAGGTTAATGTTCATTTTTAAGCCTCATTTATAGTACCAGGAAAATATGGAAAAGACTTGACCTGTATATTAGATGACCTAATTTCTTCCATTCCTAGAAGTACCATACCTTTTATAAATAATCATTTCATAGTCATTTTCACACTCTTTGACTTACTCCACACTAAAGAACGTAGTTGAGTTTTTGGAAAGTACAGGATTTAGCAGATTTGGTCTTTGATGGTCACACACATCTCTAAACATTGTAATTAATGAAGCAGGACATTGCATCTACATAAGATGAATGTTTATTTTGAAACAGTAATATTTCAAATACTGGTTTTCAAAAAATAATTGGGATTAATTTTTGGATTTCTCAGTATTATAAGTTGGTAATGGTTTCTTGATGTTTATTTTATGAAGATGATTCATTTTACTGTTTTATGGTGCTGGTAGGATTCTGATATTAAGTTTGTCGAGTTGTGTAATTGTTTATATTAATATTTAAGTAATGAAATATTAGACAATTTTTGCAATCCAAGGGTAAATGTTTCACCTGACACAATTTTTAAAAAGAAGCAAATAATGAATTCAGTGTTTTATACCTTTTATTCACGGCTGACCTACCCCTTAGTGTCAATGATCAGATTTAAAAGGAGCTTCATTGTGAACAGAGTAAGAGAAATCAGAGGTTCTCCTTTTTGGTGATCATAAAGACACAAAACAATTAATAGATATCCAAGAATGCATTCTAGTAAGATCTCTGAAGCATTGTGTCAGTGAAAGTTTACATAACTAACTGATGAAACTGTCAGGATTTGCAATGCAGTGAATGCTGAAATAGTCTTTACCAGCAATATAAGATGATCAGGATTTTGAAAGTATTAGAATCGTATGTTAAACTGTGATTATAGTTATAATGCATTGTCTCTTTGAGTTAAATTTGTAACCATAAAGATGTGCAACATAATTGTTATGTATTTATTTACAGACTACAATTTCCGTCACAGCTCAATAAATAGTCTTTCCCCTGTTAGTGCTACCCTCTCTTCTGGGACTCCCAGCGTGCTTCCTTATACTTCAAGGCCTTACTCTTATCCAAGCTATTCCTTGTCACCAACGATACCTCTTGCTAATGGCAGCCATGTTGGACAGCGATTATATATCTCCAATCAGGCCTCATTCTTCTGAAGAAAATACTGTAAGCAGGAATATGAAGTTTCTTTGTAAAGCATGCACATTAAAATAGTTTTATTTTAGAATCGGGTTTGTACATTTGGTTTTAAAATGAAAATTATATATTCAACATAGTAAACATCAGTCATAGTAAACATCAGAATAACCTACAGTTGTAAAACTTATAAAAATGCTACGGTTAAAAAGTTACTCAGTGATTTCTCTTGATAAAGGTATAACAAACTACTGTTCGTTTTAAATTTGGGGGATTTTAAATAACTTCTGATTCTTGAGTGGTCAGTAGAACCCGGAAGTTTACATTAATTTTTTTCATTGTAACTTTACTAAATAAGAGTTTCACAAGTATTAAAGCACTAGATTTGATTGCCAAGGATCACTTATCTGTTATCAGCGATTAGAACAATTACATAACCAGAAGCATCTATTATGTAAAAAGAAATGAAGGGCAAAAAGATTAAGATGCAAATTTTATGCAGTACTAAAGAAAAAGCAGTCTACCGTTGTGGTCCTTGAAAGTAACTTTAAATATTTTAGTTAATAATTATTTGTTGTAGAAATAAATTATAATTTTGCTGTTAACATATTCAAGGTTTTTGTAGTTATACTTCTGTTTTTTTGATATTCGATGTATAGTTGAGTAAGAAGTGTTACGGTGTTTTAATGTTGAAATCATGTGTTGTTTAATTTTTGTACTTGAATTCAAATTCTTTGACATTAAATATACAGTGTTTCTAATATGCCTATGTCTCACTTGTTTATTAGTATGCGCAAAAGTTTAGTTCTCACAATTGTCTTGCCCTCTTAAAAAGCAGTTTCCCCTACTTGGTATGCATAGGCTCAGTGTCTTCATTGGGATCAGAGCAAAGAATAATGCAGAAAGAAAGTTAATATTTTTGTGAAACATACTAATAAAGTCCTTTTTAGGGACCAGTAGAAGTATTTTGTTGATTAACCCAGTGATGTTTTCCCCTCTTTCTGATGAATAATTAATGAACTCAGGTCATTTGGGCTGTTTAATAGTTTAGCAGCATACATCTGCAATCAGTTTCTAATGATGGTTTCCATAAGAGACAAAAATCTTTTTACTGGTTAGATGCCAGATACTAGCTTTGATAATCATCTCATTGTATGGAATATAGGGTTTTGACAAGTAGAATATTAAATAGCTGCATATATTTCTTCTACTGAAGTTATTTTAGCAGCAGTTATTGGAGATAGTAAATTAGTCTTGTTTTCATCCTCTAAAGAAGGTTCATTCCATCGGACCATACTTAATACTTTCTCTAGGTTGTTGCCTTAGATTTTCAAATTTAAAGGAGCATAGACATTATCCTTAACTAGTGTTAATTCTTTTCTGACGTCTGATTTTACAGTTTTTAACTTCTGTGATTCACAGCTTCAAATCACTCCTTCAGCAAACATACAGTGAGTATTTTGTCAACTGCTATGGAAATACCCTTGAGATGCAGAGTGACTCAGGTTCAAACCAGAAGATAAACAGACAAATTAATTCAGTTTCTCATAGAAACGTTTGGAATGGCCCAAATATAATTACAAGTTCCCACATAACTTTTTCACTTAAAATATTATACAGTTGACCCTTGAAAAATAAAATGTGTTCACTTACATGTGAATTTTTTTCAATAAATATGTTCTGCTGTAGTACATCATCTGCAGTTGGTTGAATCTGCCGTATGGAACCATGGATACTGGAAGGTGCATACTCCTAACCCACTGTGTTCTTGGAGGATCAACTGTACATCACAATTCAGAGTTTACCAATCACACAGTGCATTTGGAGATCCATAGTTATGTGGTGGGAAACAGGCAAACTTTGGCCTTTGATTACCATTTCTGCCATAGCTGCCGTACCTGTATGGCAGGTATATACAAGCCTCAGGTTTGATTACCTGTTCTGCCACAGCCAAGTAATAACTCTGAGTTTGTACATGATTTTTAATCCCTCGAAGCTATAATTTCAAATCTGTATAATCATGGTAACTTTACAACGTTAAAGGTAAAACACTTCCAAGTAGAAAGCACTCAAGTGGTAGCCTGTATTGTTTAAGTGTGATTATATAATATATAGTAGTCATTTAATGTACTGGTTTCTCATTCTTTGTGTTCCCTTTAACCAGAAATATATAAATCTGCATTCATATCAAGCACTGTCTCTGTGATGTAATCTTTGAGCTTGTAATGGTTGATGTAATGGATACTTTTGTTCATTCAGTTCAGTTCAGTCGCTCAAGCCGTGTCCCACTCTTTGCGACCCCATGAATCGCAGCACGCCAGGCCTCCCTGTTCATCACCATCTCCTGGAGTTCACT
>SJYV01029349.1:0-22682 GCA_006410875.1 Neotragus pygmaeus
TGATGCTTTCTTCTGAAGTCTTTTGAGACTGGGAACTTGGGCCCCCGTAGTGTCACTCACCTCTTCTTCTCTTGTTTGTAACAAGGTCCTTCTCTCCTCCTGCAGGTGGGCTTGGACAGGCAGTGGGCCCAGAGGCAGCAGAGGGCTCTGGACTCGCATTTTCCCAGCCTTACCTCCAGAGTGGAAAGGGCTGTCTCTGCTAAGCTCAACACACACGTTCCATGGGAAGGACTCCAATTTTCCAGGATGAAGACGTTAAAACCCCCCGACTAGTCACAGAGATAGAGTACAGACAGGTGTTACCTGTACGAGGACCGGGGTGCCAGTCCGTTGTCGGAGGAGTGTGTAATTTCCTTGGTTCTGTCTCCTCACAACAAAAATTCGAAGTGATGGACGTTAAAGCCCTCGGTGCCTCACAGCTCGCAATGTTACACCTCCATGTTACAGCTCAGTTTTATTTAGAAAATAAAGGAGAATGCATCCTCAAGGCATGAGGGAGGGCATGCCGACCCAAAAGACGTGAAGAGGAGAGGGAGAGAGAGGGACCGCGCATGTGCGCACGGAAGAGCGACCCTTCCCCCGCCCCCTCCCCACCCAGCCCTTGGCTCCTCTGTTTATATGATTTTTCCTCCCCCTGAGCGTGCCCTGTGTAAACTGGGCTAGCCGGAGTGCTGTTTGTTCTACCTGAGGTCCTCATTCTGTTCATTGGACCTTCCTTTGCTCTATTTTCACAGGCTTTTCCCTTTCTTGTCTTTTAGCCACCGCCATTCTAGACTCCTTTTTCCTATTCTAACTGCCTAACACAATGAAGGAGAACGTAACTTTTGCAAACCCTAGACTCAAAGTCCATCTGTTTAGAAATTGTGCTGACTTACTTTAATGTTTCTACCAAAATTAGGATGACATTTATTTCATAGTGTCCCAAATCTGGTAAGGTGAGTTATGATCATACCTTTGGGCCTGAATGAAATAGCAAGAGGGTAGAGATGATACTCCTGTGCTGGAAAGTCATTCCAGTATTGACAGAGTTTTGGTTGCTTTGAAGGCCATGACCTGCTGACTGGGGCTCCCTGCAGGTCTGCAGCTGAAGAAGCCCTTCTTTTCCCAGGAGTGCAGGTGCTATTTACCTATCACCTGGTACTTTGTTTAATAAAGGATAGGAGAGTGATACTCTTGAACAAGTTTTTATTTCTTATTGTCCTGAAGCTTTCATTTTAATGCAAGCAAATGACTCCAACATGATCTTGCTCATAACCAAGTGTTTGGCTGGTCTTAAGACTGGAAATGTTTCCATGGTTTTTTCTGATGGTTCAAAGATTCCAGAAGCAAGGCAGAGAGTGCACGTCACTCAAAGTGGAGGACTGGTCTAGGCCTCTGGGAAGGCCTAGAGCTCTTGTGGGAGCTGGGATATTGGAGGAAGAAATGACAGGGAAGAGATGATGTTCCTCAAGGCTTTCATAAGGCTGATGGATGGAAATTGTGATTGGCAAAAATGATAGGAAAGTAGAGCTCCCTGAATCCAGCTCATATGAAGCCAAATGGATTAGACAGGGTAGGGAGAGTGCACAGAGAGCAGATTTTTACAGAACCAGGATAGATTCAGAACAGGTCCAGGATCCTGGCAGAGGAGGAACAGAGCAAGACCCCCCAAAGGAGTTGAGATTCAGGTCAAAAGAGTCTGAATAGAACTGAAGAGGCTGAATAGAGCTGCCAGTGGGAGGGCTGAGTCAAGAATACCAATGATAGTTGGGCATATCACTGGGCTGGGAAAAGGGGGTGGGGACAGAAGGCTTTACATTCTCAATTGTCTGGTCCCAGGCTAGTAACCCAGGAAGATACAATGACAGGAGCATTCTTACAGCTCATTTTAAATAGGACTGCCTTTTTGGTGCACAGGCTTCACAGACAAAAGGTTCACATACAAATTGTTACTGAGTGTTTGCCACATTTTAAATAGGGTTCTTTGGTGAAGCCACAGTTCAGGGTAGCAACAATTTTTCTAATTGCTATTTAAACAAACACTACATCTCTGTTTTATCCCTCTGCTAGCATAATTGCTCTCGAGGGGGCAAATGATTTTTTTTTTGCGTAAGCAAATGAATTAATATATCTGTGGTTCTGTTGAGTGCAATGCTCCCTCCTACCNAGCAACAATTTTTCTAATTGCTATTTAAACAAACACTACATCTCTGTTTTTTCCCTCTGCTAGCATAATTGCTCTCGAGGGGGCAAATGATTTTTTTTTGCGTAAGCAAATGAATTAATATATCTGTGGTTCTTTTGAGTGCAATGCTCCCTCCTACCACCCAGAAACACAGGTTTTGGAAGCAAGGGACAAACTGAGTGATTTTGCATGAGAAATTGAGTTGAATTTAGAGTTTGCAAGGACAGAAAGAGGAAGGGGTGTGGGAGAAAAGGGAATCAGCTGAGCATGTGACATGAGGCTGAGCTTCAGGGGGAAGAGAAAAGCAGCAAAAACCTTAACCTGGCCCTCCTGATAGGGGGACTGGCCAGGGGACTTCTAGAAATAGCAGTGGCCATCCTTCAGTTGTCTTACTTTATTGAAAATATTACTTCAAGAGAAGGATGTTAAAGTGCATGACATTTTAAAACCATAAAGGAAAACAGTGTTTATAAGTTTGATTGAAAAAAATTCCATTTTCATTCATGTCCTCTGATGCTCTATAACGTAAGCCCCTCTTCCAACCATTGCCCCAGGATCTTTGGTCCAAGGCATCCCAGGTGGCACCCAGTGGTAAAGAATCTGATCTGCCAATGCAGGAGATGCAGCAGATGCAGAAGACATGAGTTCGATCCTCTGGTCAGGAAGAGCCCATGGAGTAGGAAATGACAACCCACTCCAATATTCTTGCCTGGAAAGTTCTGTGGACACTGGAATCTGGCAGGCTACAGTCCTTTGTGTTGCAGAGTCAGACAAGCAAAGAACGACTGAGCATGCACGCATGCACACCTTGCAGGGGTTTTGTGGGAATCAAGGGAGAAAGTTTCATATTCCATGTTTGGCCCATGTTGGGTGCAGAGAAGGGAGCATCAGCAAATGAAGAGAGAAGGATGAGAGGATCTGGCAGTGCAGGAAGTCAGAGCAAGTTAATGCCTAAGAGAAATGTGGGAGGCAGAGATTTCCCATCCATTGGGCAAGTGCCTTGATGCACCTTTCCTTGCTTTTTATTATTTTTGAAAGATATTTCAACCTTCTATAAATGAAAAGTTTAAACATCCTGAAATGTTGAGTGAATAAAACTCCGACCTTCTTATGCCATACATAGAGTCAAGAATAACTGACAGCCACAATTGCTTTATTCATCTTTTCTATGTTGTCATTTAGTTGCTCAGTCCTGTCCAACTTGTTGTCACCCCATGGACGGTAGCCTGCCAGGCTCCTCTGTTCATGGGATTCTCCAGGCAAGAATACTGGAGTGGGCTGCCATTTCCTCCTGCAGGGATCTTCCTGACCCAGAGAATGAACCCGAGTCTCTCATATCTCCTGCACTGGCACTTTGCTTTACCTTTCTTTTCCTACTATTTCTAATTAAGTATATACATTTGATGTGACACGTATATGTCACATATGTACATGGCGGTGCAAAGGGAGTTTATTTGTGAGCAATGGTGAAGCAACACAGAGGTGTCCTGGCAACACCATGCATGCTGCTGAATGCTACCACATTGCCTGGCCACACAGTGGATTTAATCCAGGGGTTTATTCCAGGCCCTTTACTGCAGATACACTTTAAACCACATATTCTAAATAAAGCCTTGATAGGTGGGCAGCCACCTGGATGAAATTTCTCATTTCAAAACTGAAAATAAGATGTGCTGTGGTGTCAACAGCAGAAGCAGAAGACTTTCTAAGTGAAGTTTTACATTCAGGTCAGGTCAGGTCTATCAAGCTTTTTGCCTCAAGCATTTGGCAGGGAAAATGTTTCAGTGTGAGCACAGGGAGGACAGGAATTTTACCAACTTACCAGAGACCACAGTTCAGAGGTATGGAAGGTGCGTCACTTGACTGTCTCAATCCAGAGAAGCTCCTGTGATCTGCTTCTGGTTGGCTGGGCACTCACTTTGGTTTGTCTTTATATGCTCATCAGTGTGATTACATTTTCCTATGAGACCACAAGCTCAAAGAAGACAGAGACTCTGTCTAGCACAGTGCTTGGCACACAAAAGACTTTCCATTGTCAGAAGGAGGAAAATGGATATTTGCTCACTACATATTTATGAGTTCCTGTCAACTGAATACTAAGTAGACAACAAATGTATCATTATCATATGTAGCTAGAGAAGAACAATAATGTTTGAATAATTTGGATCTGTAAATTTTGTTTCATGCTCTAATTAACCTGTCTGCTCTAAATTGATATTTTAAAGAAATCCTTTTATTTGGATTTTGAGTTTGTTTTTTGTGGTGCTTCAATAACAATCTTGCAAGCAATTGAGATATGTATGTGCAATAAAAGAATGGGACTGTGAGTTTTAATATTTTGCAAGACATTAAGCAGAGGTTGTCCTTTTAAAAAACAAAATATTTAATTATGAACAAACATCCACTTTCTAAATGGTAGCACAGTTAAAATTTTTTTTTTAGAAGGAAATGAAATGAGAAGGTAAAAGCATGACTTGACCAAGAATCACTTAGAAGCCAAAGGAAACTAAATGTAGGGAACAAAGGGTGTGATTTGAGCATGAAAAATTTCTTGAATCCACTGAATACACGCTGAACTAGAAATGGAAGAATAACATGAATAAAGCTTCATTGACAAAATGTGAGTTATTGAAATAGATAGAAAAGGCAGGGTATGAGATTAAATACAATTCACTTGTGCTGAAAAACAATGTTAGTGGCAAGGTTTCCTACTATGCTTAATATAAAATAAGTCATTATTTGAAAAGAAGAAAGCAAGCTTACCTTATTACATCACATCAATAATGCATTTTCTGGAAGCTCATCATGGTTTTTTCCATAAAGGCCAGATAACACAAAGAAATCATCTTTTATGTCTGTTTCTGCCTTCCTGCCTAGAAGGGTTCATTTCATTATTCTGTTTNCGAAGAGTTGACTCACTGGAAAAGACTCTGCTGCTGGGAGGGACCTCCTGGAGGCAGGAGGAGAAGGGGACGACCGAGGATGAGATTGCTGGATGGTATCACGGACTCAATGGACATGAGTCTGAGTGAACTCCGAGAGATGGTGATGAACAGGGAGTCCTGGCGTGCTGCAATTCATGGGGTCGCAAAGAGTCAGACATGACTGAGCGACTGAGCTGAACTGAACTTGAAAATATTCTCAAAGTTTAAATGTGCTGTGTCATAAAAAGCATTACTATTTTGAGTAGTGAAATTGATACTCTAATTCCATATTCATGCATCTGTGTACCGTCTATTTAAATAGACATGATACTGGGATACAAGTAATACTGGGAGGATCAGTGGAGTCCCTCCCTCATGGAGTCCCAGTATCACTTGGTTTTGTTAGTAAGTGGGGAAAATGATTAGAATTAGTCATATTCATGAACTTTTCTTTCTTACTTTGAGTATATTTATCTCCAGCAAGGATTGCTGTTACTGTTAGCTACTCCCAAGAAAGGAAATGGTATTGGGGAAGAAAAGTGAAAGCTGGTTGCTCAGTCACAACCAACTCTTTGCAATCGCATGAACTGTAGCCTGCCAGGCTTTTCTGTCCACAGAATTCTTCACACAAGAGTGCTGAAGTGGGTTGCCAATTCCTTCTGCAGAAGATCTTCCCAACCCAGGGGCTGAACCTGGATCTCCTGCATTGCAGGCAGATTCTTTACCATTTGAGCCACCAGGGAAGCTCATTGGGAAAGAAAGGGAACTTCTCAGTGCTCATTCTCAGTCTCTATTACTCAGTGTCTTCAATGAGCAGTATGTATGTATTTCTTACACAGTTTAAAATGCATTTGAAAAATAAACAAGTCAACAACTTTGTTCCTAAGAAACATCATCATAAATTGGCACTGAATCGAAAACCTACAGTACTTCATGCCTTAAAGACAAAATAGAACTTGAGTGCCTAGAAAAAGACATCAGATCAGTAAAAAAGGAAAAACAACTTTAACCTACAAATGAATATTTACTGTAATTATCTTTAGGGAAAAAAGAAAGTTTTCCTAAGTGAACTGTGGGTAGTTAAGTAACAAGCACTTAGTTCAAAGCAAATATAGGAGTGAAATGTTCTTTAGAATTGAAGAAATATATATTTCAATAAAGAAGCTGCATAACTAGAGAATACAGACATCACCGACAGTCTTATAGTTAGGACACAAAAAATAAATGAAAAATTTGTAATTCACATTAAAATCTGTTAGTGTAATAAAAAACAACCAAAAAGTTTAAATATCCAGATACGTGTGCTTGAAGTGAGACATTTTTAATGGAAATAAAGTTGGCATGTGCTCCAATTGGGCTTCCCTGGTGGCTCAGACAGTAAAGAATCTGCTTGCAATGCAGGAAATGTGGGTTCGATCTCTATGTTGAGAAGATCCTCTGGAGAAAGGAAGGGCTACTCACTCCAGTATTCTTGCCTGGAGAATTCCATGGATAGAGGAGCCTGGCAGGCTGCAGTCCATGGGGTCACAGAGAGTCAGACAGGACTGAACAACTTAAGAAAAAGAAAAGTTGGCCTGTGCTCCAATTGACCTGGATTTGCTACATTAGTAACAATGACAGGACTCTCTTTTGTGTTCTGGAGGAATACTTATTCACTTTAAACTCCATATAAAAATATTGGCATGCATTTAGCTAACCCTAAAATAACACATCAAGAAGTCAGAAGAGATTAACCCTTGGGTTAATCTTCACTCGTAAATTTTCCTAACTACATCTCAGAATTTATGAAAATAAAGCAATGATCTTTTAAAAAGATAGGAAATACTTTAACCAGCATTGCTCAACCTTGGTCCTGATGACATCTGGACCAGAAAATTCTTCTGTTGTGTGGGCTGTTCGGTGCATCAGCTGTAACTGCGGCCTCTACCCACTAAGTTGTCAACAGAACCCACCCTTTCCCTATAGTTGTGTTAAAAAAAAATGCTCCTAACATTAAAAAATGTCCTTCTGGGAGGAAATTTACCCATGGTTGAGAACCACTGATAATCCAATACTTGGAACATAACAAAAATTTTAAATCACAAATAAGAGTAATTGTGGATTTTAATGTTGGAAAGAATGACAATTGAAGACTGGTGGCTCAGACAGGAAAGAATTCGCCAGCAAAGCAGGCATCTGGGTTCAATCCCTGGTTCTGGAAGATCTCCTGGAGAAAGGAATGGCTACCCACTCTAGTATCCTTGCTTGGAGAATTGCACGGACAGAGGAGACTGGAGGGCTGCAATGAGGTCTCAGAGTCTAACACTACTGAGCTACTAACATGTGCGCACACCATGCGCGCGCACACACACACACACACACACACACACACACACAGGGAAGTGGATCCACTCACAAGTTTAAATAACCCCAAAACACTGAACTACAGAAAAACACATTCCTCTTCAAAATTAATTTGTTTGTTCAAACGAGATCTCAATGTAGAACTGCAGCTTATACGTCAAGAAAACTAACTCTTTCCACTAGGATCACACACACACAGAGCCCCTGCCATCCTTATTCTCCTGTCATGCTTTGGATCCATCCATTGGTTTCTGTGTCAAATGGCTTCCCTCATATTTCAGTGATCCCCTCTCTTGCTCATCTTCTTGGATCCTTTCCTAGACTGTATCGCTTACCAGCTTCTACCACATGCTCTGATTTTAATTTTTTAAACATCATTTTCATAAGTTTTGTCTTCATTTCAATATTTCCACTTTATTTGAAACAACTTTTATAAAAATTCTAATATATATGTATAAAAACATCTCTAAGTATATATGTGTGTGTGTGTGTGTGTGTGTGTGTGTGTGTGTGTGTGTACATCTAAATCTCATGTTACTAATCTCATTTCATTCACTGAAAAATATCACTGTGTGCCTTCTCTGTGCCAGGCACTATATGAGAAGTATAACTTGGATATATCAGTAGAGAAAATAAACCACAAAAGACCAAGGTAAAGAGGCACTGAAAGTGAAAGTGAAAATTCCTCAGTCGTGTCCGACTCTTCATGACCCCATGGACTATACAGTCCATGGAATTCCCCAGGCAAGAATACTGGAATGGGTAGCCTTTCCCTTCTCCAGGGTATCTTCCCAACCCAGAGATCGAACCCAGGTCTCCTGCATTATATACAGATTCTTTACCAGCTGAGCCACAAAGGAAGCAAGGAGGCACTAGTGAGCTACAAAGAGAGTGTAATCAGTTCATCCTTCATCCTGACCTTGTCTACCAGGTGAGAAGGTAGAGAAGTTCATCCTTCTCTACCCGACCTTCATTACTTCCCTTCTTCATCCTCCTTGCAGGTGAAACGTTAAATCCTGACTGTCCCATCTGATATGGACCTTGACCAGTTTCTCCTTATATCCTCACGTTATCCTTTCCTCTGGAACTCTCTATCTGCCAACATTTTCAGATGGAACAAAGGATCCTACTTCTGAATACCTCAGTTGGTAAAGAATCTGCCTGCAATGCAGGAGACCCCTGTTTGATTTTTGGGTCAGGAAGATCCCCTGGTGAGTGGATAGGCTACCCACTCCAGTATTCTTGGGCTTCCCTTGCAACTCAGCTGGCAAAGAATCCGCCTACAGTGCAGGAGACCTGGGTTCAATCCCTGGGCTGGGTAGATGCCCTGGAGAAGGCTACCCACTCCAATATTCTGACCTGGAGAATTCCATGGACTGTATAGTTCATGAGGTAGCAAAGAGTCGGCTTTCACTTTGCTGAATTTTCATGTCCCTCAAACCACCTGCTTTCCCAATCTGATACTGGTTGTTAGTAGCCTAGTTTAGGTTTTTCAAAGGTCTAAAAATGTCTGAAATCTTAACAAATCAGCTTCAAGAACTCAGCTATCCGCTACTATCCAGGCAACTTCTACCACTCTAACCGAGTCTCCACTGCAATCTAACCACCAGCTATTTCATGCGGGTTCATCTCTGAAACATTATTTTGACAATTTTAAGCAATTTAATCTTATCTGCAAGGTCCAGTCTACTGCTACCAATAAGCCTTTTTGCCAGGCAAAAGGAGATAAATATGTTTTCCAGCACCATTAAAAGTATGTCTTTGGTTGGAATTTTATATCCCATCTTAAGTACATTAACAAACATGGGACCAGAAAGAATGCAAACTGCTCAAATAATAGATATTTACTGACAATTACTACTTTACTCTGTAATAAACTAAACCTCCTAGTGGCCTTTCGATTTACCTCAAAAGTTCTGAGTTTAGGGGTAATTTCTTCAAGCAAATGCAGATCTTTGGAAACTTTGACCTTCAGTTTGTTCCACTTTCCTTGAACATCATCAAATTCTTGCTTATATGTTTTTTCTATATCTGGAGAAACATTTTTCTCCAAAGCCTTTGTTTCTTCTGCAAGTTTATGTAAGGTAGGTTTTTGATTCACCAGGATTTCATCAAGAGCCTGGAAAAGAGAGTTCAAGATTAAAAATGCACATAATAATCTGTGAAGATATATTCAATAATAATGGTTATAAACAGTCAAGATCACTTTTTAAAGAGAATTTGATCAAAAAAGAATTGTGAAAAACTCATGAAAAAAGAATGTGCCCAGTTGCTTCAGTCATGCCCAACTCTTTGAGACCCCATGGACTGAATCCTTGTGGCCATGGGATTTCCCAGGGAAGAACACTGGAGTGATCTGTCATTCCCTTCTCCAAAGGATCTTCCAGACTGGGGGATCAAATCCACGTCTGCTACATCTCCTGCATTGCTGGCGGATTCTTTAGCACTGAAACACCAGGGAAGTCCCATGAAAAACCAATAAGTATAATCAAAAAAGTCATAGCTTTCCCTATATGAGTTGTGTGTGGTTTCAAGACAATATATTGGGTCGGCCAAAAGTTCATTTGGGTTTTCCTGTAATATCTTATGGAACACCTGAACAAACTTTTTGGCCAACCCAACATTCTCTGCACCAAAAACCAGCAGAACAACAAGCCCAATGAGGGCCCGGTGTGCAAGGCTTGATGGAGAATCAGTTATATCTGATGAAATAGTACAGACACATGCTTTAAGTGACCAGGGAAGCATTTTCATTCAACACAGAAAAAGAACACAATCGATACTCTTCATTTCATTAAAGATATTTTATCCAGTTGAGAATTTTAAGCTAGTCAAATAGAAGGAGAAAATATGCTTTTATTCTATTAAAGGGTTTCCCAGGTGGCACTAGTGGTAAAGAACCCACCTGCCAATGCAGGAGACATAGAACCACGGGCTCGATCTCTGAGTCAGGAAGGTCCCTGGAGGAGGAAACGGCAACTGGCTCCAGTATTCTTGCCTGGAGAATCCCATGGGCAGAGAAGCTTGGCGGGTTATGTATGGCCCATGGGGTCACAAAGAGTTGGACACAACAGAAGTGACTTAGCAAATTCTATTAAAAACATTTAATAGCTATCTTGTATCTGAGATCTTAAATTATAGTAATTAACTCTCAAATTACAAGAAATATAAGCAATGTTTGATCAATTTTGACCAAAACGAATACATTTTTAAAAAACATTTCAAAATATATATATTAGAAATGAACCTAGACCACTTAGGCCTAAAACATATATTACCTTTTTTTCTCGGAGGGCCTTCTCCACCTTTGCAAGATCATTCAAGACATTCAAAGACATCTGGGCCTTACTTTCAGAGTCATTTAGCAGATCTGTCAGTGTTTTCAATGTTTCCAAATACACACGTCCAGGTCGGCTCTTCAGTTCTGTTTATGGAAAAGTATTCACTTTGAGAAACTATTGTTAGGAAATTAATATTGCTATATCTATTGTTAATCTTCATATATAATAGGTGAATTCTATTACACAAGAAGTTAAACTCCACAATTAAAATTACAAAGGGTCTCTCTTAGAGATCAAATAAATCACTCCACTGGCATTTCTGAGAGTCAGACAGCAGTGACTTCATTCCTGCGGATGTTGATGCTTGAAATATTAAGTAACCCACCATCATTTTTCTTCATTTCATCATGATGAAATGTCTCTGAAGACGGTACTACAATGATCCTTTTGTCTCATATAATCTCCTTCTCCCCAGTTGCTACACAAAGAATAAAAGGAGACAAAGATCCCCTCAGCCAGTTATCCTCTAAGTTCAAGTGTGTTGACAGGCTGCCATCTGCAGAGGGGTGGACGCTGTACAGAACACCACAGCCAGGTGCACAGGTACCCTGAGGATTAATGGCTGTCCCCAGCCAGCTGGAGGGATGGCTATGTCAGCCACCGATGCCAAATTTACAGACAAGCAACACTAGAATGGGGAGGAAGCCACCTCAGATGAACCACAAAGAGCTGAGACCAACCAGCAGCAAAAGTTAAGAAACCAGAAGTATTAGTCACAATAGCCCAAGGGTGGAAACAACTCAAACGCCCATCTACAAATGAATAGATAAGCAAAACATGAAGTCTACACAAAACAGAATACTATTCAGCCTCCAAAAGGAAGGAAATTCTGACATACCCAACCCACAAAAAGGAACTCTGAGGATAAGTGAAATGAATCCATCAACAAAAAAGAAAAACTGTCTGATTCCACTTAGGAGAGGTTTCTAGAATAGTCAAACTCATGGCAATAGAGAGTAGAATGGTGGCTGCCAGGGGCTGGGGGGAGGAGGAAATGAAGAGCTGCTGTTGAACGGGTATATAGTTTCGGTTTTACAAAGTGGAAAAAGTTCTGGGGCTGGGTTGCATGACAATGTGAATATATTTGACATTCCTGAACTCTACACTTTAAAACGGTTAAAATGCTAAGTTTTATGTTATGTATATGTTACCACAATCAAAAACAAAAATAAATAAATTTGCCAATTGTTCTAAAGGTAAGAATAAACATCTAAAATGCCCTTGTCAAAAATAAAAGCCTATTTCATAACAGCAAATTGAAAAGGAGGTCCTCTCAAACCCTTCAGGGTCTAGATTAACTGAGTTCAGTCAACAGAAGTAAGGCGTCCAAATGCCTTTCCAAATGAAAGGAAACAAGACACAATCGCTCGCCACCCAGTCGCACATACAGTCTTACACGTCATTACATAAACTACAGTTGCCCCAAGGAAGGATATGGTTAAATGTGTAGCTTTTCAGCATGCCTTCCCCATAGTATTACATAATGCAACACAATTCCTGACTTAAAAGCCA
This sequence comes from Neotragus pygmaeus, assembly GCA_006410875.1. NCBI lineage: Eukaryota > Metazoa > Chordata > Mammalia > Artiodactyla > Bovidae > Neotragus > Neotragus pygmaeus. Next base: position 12,285 of record SJYV01029349.1, read on the forward strand.
AGGAAAAAATAATATATGAGGAATGAGTTTTAAAGATCTGTAGGAATTAACTTTCCCAGACCAGTCCTAATCCAAAGGTAAAACTTTTTCAAAATGTTTCCAGTGTTGAAAGAGGAACACTATTTCTTTGAAAAGAGGAGACAGTATTGCTAAAACTTTAACCATTTGGAGCAAACAGGAGCAAGCGATCATTCTTTTTAGCCTTGTTAGTAATGATATTAGCTGGCCTCCTTCAGTGAAAGGGAGAAACACCACCCTAAAAAAAAAAAAAAACTCTTTAAAAATCATTATATCCCATTAACACAGTCTGAATAGCATGTGAAAGATGTCTGCATTTTTACAAACAAGTGTGAATCCAGGAAATAGTCTGAATATTAAGAAGTGGAAGAGTGGCGGGCACAGAGGAAAATACAGTGAGACTGGTGTAAAGCAAGCAAGTGAACTAAAGGTCTAAACGCATGCTGTGCTGTCACTTCAGTCATGTCCAGCTCTTTGCGACCCCATGGACTACAGCCCATCAGGCTCCTCTGTCTATGGGATTTCCCAGGCAAGAATATTGGAGTGGGTTGCCATTTCCTTCTCCAGATTTAAATATTAGGAGTAATTTTTAAGTTAAGTCAAACTGAGAAAGCAAGATGGTGAAATCATCTAATAGAAAAAATGCAAGAGAGTGGGTTTACCGTTCTCGAGCTGTTGGTGGCGCTCTTCTAAACCCCGTTGCACGGCTTGGTAGCGGCCCACCAAGCTCTCGAAATCCTGCTGGACAAAGTCTGGGGCAAAAGGCCGAGACTTCAAGGCTGAGCAGCTTGCACGCAGCATTTCAATTCTGGGGTGGAGGCTTCGGAGGTTTGTCAGCTCCCGCTATGAAGAGAAAATGTGATCACACAACTCGCTGAGGATGAACATCCTCACAGAAAGTCAATCAGAGCAGAGTTCACCGAAAGCATGGGATACAAGGGGCCTCTTCTTTATTTTTTTAAATGTATACATGTATCCCCTACCTTGTGAGCCTCCCTCCAACTCACCGAACCCCATCCTTCTTGGTCATCACAGAGCACCGAGCTGAGCTTCCTGTTCTATACTCAGGTAGCTATTGTGTGCAAGTGAAAGTGCTAGCTGATCAGCTGTGTCCGAGTCTTTGAGACACTATGGATGATAGCCCACCAGGTTTCTCTGTCATAGGGATTCTCCAGGCAAGAACACTGGAGTCAGTTGCCATTCCCTCTTGCAGGGGATCTTCTCCACCCAGGGACTGAACCCAGGTCTCCCGCATTGCAGGCAAATTCTTTACCAACTGAGCCACCGGGTGCTCGCTATTTTACACACAGCAGTGTATATATGACGGTGCTACTCTCTCGATTCGCCCCTTTCCTACCCTCCTTGTGTCTATAAGTCCATTCTCTGTGCTTCTGTTCTTCAGTACTATTTTTCTCGATTCCTTATGTACCGAGCATCTTCTTTAAATACAGAACTGGACATACAGTCCTTTCATGTGCTGGATGGCTGTGTCTTTACCTGATGAGAGTCCTTCAAGCTTGGCAAGGACTCCTGGGGAGATTCTGAAGAGGCAGTGTGTTTTACCCACTCTTCTTTTGTCTTTATAGTCTTTTCAAGCTCATCAAGGTGCTTGAAATAAGCATTAATATCTTCCTGCAGCTGTATTTTTCCTGCCTGATCTTCCAAACGCTGTGATATATTCTTCCATTCCGATAATACCTTCTCCAAAATATTTTTTACTTCTTCAGTAGGAAGACCTTCTATGTAAACATAAAAAATAAGCAGACACTTTAGATATTGTTACAAAATTTGTTTTCAATTTGCTGTAAACATTATAACATACTGAAAATAATACGGCAGTATCACATTCACTGATCACTCTCTTAAGTTTCTTTTTACACAACAAAAATTAAAATGATGCTCTCAAAAATAATTATGTTTAACTCCCTGATAAAAATAGGAGAAGGGGAGCTTATAATAGCAGTTCAGGAGTGGGTGACCATCACAAAAAGTGTAACAGTGGAGTGTCAGCCACAGCTATTCTCTATAGGATGTGTGTTTCTGTCCTTAGCAACCTACTGCTCAACTAGTTTCTAGTCTGGGTCTGAGAAATAAAGTGAAGTGTTCGGATTTGTCTGGGGCTCTGACATCAGAAGGTAGGCCCTCTGTCACCAGGAAAAAGAGTGAAAAAGGAGGAGACAGATTGAGACTTTGGTGACCAAACCACATGTCATAGGAATTGCAAAAAGAATGTTTAGAGTCCCTAGTGCTGGGAGCACCCTGGTGAGTGCAGGAATAGGAAGTCAGCAGGCAGGATTCAGCAAAAGGCATTAGCAAGCCTACTGGAATGTTACACATAGACCAGGAAATGCCAAAATATCAATGCAGTGCTAAGATTATCTACTTTAGAAACATATCAGAAAAAAAAATTATGTTTATTGTTGACATCTTATAATTTTGTTTGTCTCATATTTTTGAGAGGTAGAGAATGTTCATAAAAATAAGTTATATATAATAACAGGCTTTATCATAGTCTTTCCCTTAATATAAAATACTATCAAGTCATAAAATTACTGTGAAAAATTATGGGAAATCTGCAAAAGAAATGTTATATCCTTGAGGAAGGCATGCATGTTGAAAAGATGGGCTTAACACCTTTATTATTTAAGCAGGCGGGCAATAAAACTTTGTAAATATATGCCGTCAAAATCCAGGGTAATGAGAGCGCTACAGGGGAAAAAATGGCAGGTAAGACAAAAGATCACTTAGGATCCAGAGACGATGCAATTTTGAAAAATTTTGTAACACACCACATCCACTGAAAATTAGAAATACAAACGTGATATTACATAATGTGCATGTATCACCCATGTCAATTGCTGAAGTAAATTGTCCATCTTTACAAAGATAATACAATATCACACCTAGACAAAACATTCACACCACAGTTCAAGTTCAGTTAGCCCTATTAATTCAGGTCATAAACTAAAGAAATTACTAAAAAAAAAAAAAAGATAGTTTTTTTCTGATAAACTACCTGAGCAATGTAAATCTAGCCTGTGCTTCTGCCTGGCCATTTCCATTTTAAGTGGGCAAAGAAATAATATCAGCCACTTCAAATTTACATGTCAGGGTAATTTATGGTAAATAAGAAAGGAAATTAAGCTGGCAAATAAAATTCCTGAGATGGAAAATTGTCACCACAAATCCAGAAAATAGGTAAGAGGTACTTATTTTAGGTTCTAGGCAAGCTGAAAAATCTTCAAATATTTTTTTATTCACTGATGATATTTCACCATCCATTCACTTTGTCCTTTCAAACCAGTTCTCAAAATTTAAATCTCCCTCCTCTAAGATTGATATTATTATAGTTTGGAGCAGTATCAAAGTAATAAACAAAGCGCAGTTTACATCTTAAAAAAGGAAAACCAGACACTGTCTTTTAAAACAATTGTTTCACTCCTAGAGGTCCAGAGTTATAGCTTTTCTATTTCTATAGAACATCCAACTCTTAGATGACTGATCTAAAGCCAAAATCAATATCCCATCCTTGTATTAATTTTCTAGAAGGGATAAAATATAACATTCTGGCTACTTACTCTCACTTGACTTTAGCTTTTCAATCTATCACTATTAAAATCAGAGAAATGTTTGCAAAACATTTCATCATTATCAAATTCTTTAGGCTTATGTGCGTGTTAGTCACTCAGTCATGTCTGATGCTTTGCAACCCTTTGGACTATAGCTCACCAGGCTCCTCTGTCCACGGAATTCTCCAGACAAGAATACTGGAGTGGGTTGCCATTTCCTTCTCCAGGGGATCTTCCCAACCCAGGGATCAAACCCGGGTCTCCCACACTGCAGACTCTTTACCATCTGAGCCACAAGGACTTTGCCAGAAAAACAGGAGTCAGTTCTTAGAGCTACATCATCCAAGTGCCCCACTTTCCTGTTATAGTAATTAATGATCTTTTGGAATAAAATAAGCTAAACCAAGAAAACCAGGTTTGTTATGGCAGTTGTGAAAGTCAAACAAAACAAATTATTTCACTTTTTAAAAACATTTTTGCATGACAAGAGATGTCAAAAAACGTAACTCACACGTGTTAGGTAGAAAGGTCTTATCAGACTACACTGTGCTGGAATGTTTTGATGAAACTAGTTTGAGAAAACCAGTGATACAATTATTTGAACATCTGTCTGCTGAAGAACTTGATGTGTTTTTCCAGCTGAATTGAAGTATTATCTGCATCCCTACATAGGGAGACTCTGGGTAAATTTACACTCTGTAAAAAAACTTCTACATTAATTATCCAAGGTCTAGGATTTATTCTAAATGTATTGAGGAGGAGGAAGGGCAGGAAGGATCACCTAGTCGTTCTTTCATTTCTGTTCAACATTCCTGGTTTTAAAACAGCAGTAGGATTAACAGCACTAATCACATGTTAAGAAGGAAAATGCAACACCGTAAAATTAGAATAGTGGATAAAATGGAACAACAGTGGGAAATCTTTTAAATCACTTTTCTTCTCTCACTAACAAAAGGCACACACTCCCCAAAAATGAGCAAATTAAACCCAGAATATATAGAGTCTGTTCAGATCAATGTTCCAATTTCGAAGCCCCCTACCCCATCTTAAAAAATTTTAACAACTGATGTTTTTTAAAATAAACAGAATTGGGGCCCGGTAGGAATGAATGAATTTCCACTCCTACCAAAGCTCAAAAAAAAAAAAAAAAAGGTAATGCAAAATATCAAAGGTTAACTATAAAATTAAACAAANATTTTAACAACTGATGTTTTTTAAAATAAACAGAATCGGGGCCCGGTAGGAATGAATGAATTTCCACTCCTACCAAAGCTCAAAAAAAAAAAAAAAAAGGTAATGCAAAATATCAAAGGTTAACTATAAAATTAAACAAATATACATGAGGTCACAAAATTCACCCCTTTATAAAATATCATATATTCCCTGATATTTGTACTTGATCTTTCACAAATAGCACTTTCACATGAACTCAGTTTTCAGAGTATATATTATAGAAAATGCCTATTCATAGTAAGCTTTTATCAAGCAAAAGGTGTAGTCACCTATCGAAATTTCTTCACTTTCTAGACAAGGGAGCAAAGTAACAAAAGAGTTACTTGATTTGCCCAATGACACAAAACTAGGAACAGACAGGAGACACCAAGGTCTCCCATTCATTCCCCAATTCAGTGTGATTCTTGCTTTAACATACCACCTCTCACAATCTCCCTCCCTATATAGTCTTCCTATGAGCCTCTGAACTCTAAATCTGCCATACCCCCCAAACACTGACACAGACAAGAAGTTAACTGAGTTCACAGACTTATGAAACGACTCCCTCATCATCCAGATAAAGCTTGGTTTCCAAGCTCAAATGTTGATGTAGAAGTAAAGAATCTATGATTGTAATTAACATGAATTTAACACACAATTTATTGTAATTATTGAAGTATCTTAAAGGAAATTACATTCTCTGCCTCTAGGTCCCTTCAAGTAAATACTTGAAAGAGTAATAATCTTCAAGTGGGGTGCCCATATCCAGAAATAAGACACTTAACAGTGGACTGTGAATAAAAATACTATTCTACTTGGAAGGAAGGGGAAGTAGAGAGACAGGGAGGGAAAGAGAGAGAGAAGGAATGAGGGAGGGAGAAGGAAAGAAAGAAATTAAGCTGTACTAATAATTTATAACCTGACCTGCCTCTTGAGAAACCTATATGCAGGTCAGGAAGCAACAGTTACAACTGGACATGGAACTACAGATTGGTTCCAAATAGGAAAAGGAGTACATCAAGGCTGTATATTGTCACCCTGCTTATTTAACTTATATGCAGAGTACATCATAAGAAATGCTGGGCTGGAAGAAGCACAAGCTGGAATCAAGATTACCAAGGGAAATATCAATAACCTCAGATATGCAGATGACACCACCATTATGGCAGAAAGTGAAGAGGAACTAAAGCCTCTTGATGAAAGTGAAAGAGGAGAGTGAAAAAGTTGGCTTAAAGCTCAACATTCAGAAAACGAAGATCATGGCATCTGGTCCCATCACTTCATGGGAAATAGATGGGGAAATAACGGAAACAGTGACAGTTTTTATTGTCTTGGGCTTCAGAATCACTCCAGATGGTGACTGCAGTCATGGAATTAAAAGATGCTTACTCCTTGGAAGAAAAGCTATGACAACCCTAGGCAGTGTATTAAAAAGCAGAGAGTACTTTGGCACCAAAGGTCCATCTAGTCAAAGCTATGGTTTTTCCAGTAGTCATTTATGGAGGTGAGAGTTGGACTATAAAGAAGGCAGAATGCTGAAGAATCAGTGCTTTTGAACTATGGTGTTAGAGAAGAGTCTTGAGAGTCCCTTGGACTGCAAGGAGATCCAACCAGTCCATCCTAAAGGAGATCAGTCCTGAATGTTCATTGAAAGGACTGATGCTGAATCTGAAGCGCTGATACTTTGGCCACCTGTTTTGAAGAGCTGACTCACTTTAATACACACTGATGCTGGGAAAGATCGAAGGCAGGAGGAGAAGGGGACAACAGAGGACGCGATGGCTGGATGCCTTCACCGACTCAGTGATCATGAGTTTGGGCAGGCTCCGATGGATTGTGAAGGACAGGGAAGCCTGGTGTGTTGGAGTCCATAGGGTCACACACATGTAGTTGTTCAACACCATTATTGAAGAGGCTGTTTTTTCCCCATTGTCTATCCTTTCCTTTTTTGTCATAGATTCATTGCCTATATAAGCTTGAGTTCCTTTCTGGGCTCTCGACTTTGTTCCACTGATCCACGTGTCTGTTTTTCTATACTACCATTTGATTACTTTAGCTTTAGTATAGTTTGAAATCGAGAGTGTGATATCTCTAGCTTTGTTCTTCATTCTCCAGATTGCTTTGGCTATTCTGCAACACAAAGACCAAGTTTACCACTAAAAGCAACCACTACCTAAAAAGATAGGGGACAGGTTATAAAAAGGACATTTTTGTTCATATATATGAAATAGTATGAAGAAAAAATGCTTAGCTGCTTCAGTCATAAACTGTAAACCTGGTCTCATGGATACAGATGATACTCATATCTTCCTTGTTCTTCCTGGTCATATTCTTACCTATTAGTTGTTGTCAGTCTCTCAGTCATGTCTGAGTCTTTGCAGCCCCATAAATGGTAGCCCAACCCCCGGCTCCTCTGTCCATGGAATTTTCTAGGCAAGAGTACCAGAGTGGGTTGCCATTCTCTTCTCCAGGGGCTCTTCCTGACCTAGGGATTGAACCTGTTGGAGTGACATACAACTTTCTTTCAAGAACATGAATTATCAGAAGCACTGTGTTTGTTCTGTTGCTCTAGCTTTCTTTTAAATTTTACTACCAAAGAAAGGAAAATGGAAAGACTAAGTTCCCTGACACAAGATATCCTGAGCCATTCAATAGTGGGGTCTCCATTTCCCATGGCCCTCTGGCTCTCAGAAAGCAAGCCCTGCTGGACCCAAAGCCAAATGTCCTGGGGACTGTCTTCCTGGTGCAAGATGCCCCGACTGGGGAGCTTGATGTGGGGCTCAGACCTCTGACTCCTTGGGGAGAACCTCTGCAGTGGTGCTTAGCCTCATATTTGTGGAGTACATCTCCAAGGGTCTGGGTTTCCTAATGGCTCAAGCGGTAAAGAATCTGCCTGCAATGCAGGAAACATGGGTTTGGTCCCTGGGTCAGGAAGATCCCCTGAAAGAGGGAATGGCTACCCATTCCAGTATTCTTGCCTGGAAATCCCATGTACATAGCAGCCTGGCGCGCTATAGACCATGGAATCGGTTTAGAGACACAGCTGAGTAACTCTCTTATCTCATCTGTGGGCCACCTATCCAGAGGCCTGGGTCATGGCTGTACTGCACCTCCAGCCTGCCTACTCATCTCCTTGTTGCTTCTTCTTTACAACTTCGGCTATAGAAGATCTCTTCTGCTGGTCTTTATGTCGCTCTTGTTAATAACTGCTCTGTAAATAGTAGTAATTTTGTGTGTCCATGGGAGGAGGCGAGCTTGGGGTCTTCCTGCTCCACCATCTTGGACTCTTTCCCTCTCCTTGATCTATTTTAACCCCTAGCATAACCTTAGTGTCAAAAAGAATAGGCACTAGATATATAAAAATGAGTAAAAAAAAAGTCAAGGTAATTCTAGAATGGGAAGAATTAGAATGATAACTCCCGTGTTATCCAGTATAACCTTCCAAAATCACTTTCTTTTCAATGGGAAGAGGCGAAGAGGCAATGGCTATTTGCTTGATAATTTAAGAAAACAGATGGACGAACTTCTTGAGTATGGCAGAATAACTCAGAAGTTATTGGGGACCTCTCAAGCCTGGTTTTTAACTCCTGTTCTATCATTTGTTCATTCCATGGATTTGGTGCAGGCACTGACTGAACATCCAAGAGGCCCATCTTCCTCTTAGTACTAGTCTTGCTCGCTCAGTTGTGTCCAACTCTTTGATATGCCATGGACTGTGGCCCACCAGGCTCCTCTATCCATGGGGTTTTTCCCAGCAAGAATACTGGAGTGGGTTGCCATTTCCTTTTCCAGGACATCTTCCTGACCCAGGGAAGGAGCTCACACCTCCTGCATTGGCAGGGGGGCTCCTTACCACTGCTCCACTGGGGAGGCTGATCATCCCGCCACTCAGAGGGAGGCCCCTTGGGGACAGACAGTACTGCATATTTGTTACATCACTGCAGACACTTAGGAGAAGCAGTTTCAAATATTACCCAGAAAGTGGAAAATAGATATGGGCCTACTGTTTCTTTTTCCTCCTGAAATCAGTGCTCATTAATTCTAATAATGTCACAGAAAATGTTACGGAACAGAGGTGTATGCTTATATTTGTTTGTTGCCAAGGTAAATACATGAAATATAATTGTACGTAGTTCAGTGTTTAAATTTAGGAGGGTAGGGCTGAACCAGAGAATATTTATAAGTGTACAAGATGTCTCCTGGGCCTAAAACTACCCCTAGTTCAAATGCATATTAAGCTCTTGGTGTTGAGTCCAGCATCCAGCAGACTTCCAAAGCTCTGTGCTTCCTGTTACTAATTTTAATGAACACTAAGTGCTTGTGTGTATTCAGTGTTTAAATGCCACACTGTTTTGGGGGCGGGGGTCAGAAAAGTCTGACTTCTCAAGATAGTGGTGCCAAAGAATGCTCCCATAACCTCCACATTTTAACAGAAGTATTTGCTTGGCGTCACTCCTTTGTTTTCACACACATAAAATCAGAAGGGCTACACCGTTTCATTTTCACATGTAAAACTAAACCCAGAGAACCACGGAGCCAAAGGCAGAAGAAAGGTCAAGAGCCAGGAATAGTCCTCCCTCAATATTTCAGAAATGGGTGTTCCACCAGTACAGAGTAGGTTATTTGCTTTTTAGTAAAGAAAACATTCTTTTAAAAACTCAGCTGTTCTTGGAATTCTGGGCGAATGACTAGATTTTAAAATATATTTTGTACCAGGAACCAGGAATAATTATTTGGAAAGTGACATTAAAATTTTTTACAAATCAAAGTTCAAAGCCTTTAGGGATTCAGAAGTTCCAAATTCTATCTTGGTGGCCTCTGAATTTTCTCTCTCTCCTTCACACACGTGTGCACATGTGCACACACACACACACACACACACACACACACACACACACACACACACACGGACAGAGTTTAAAGAGTCCAAACACAGAGCTCTAGTTACAATCTTGACCTTTTTTTTTTTTTTTAAGATAAACAAGGCTCTGTACCTTCAGAGCCTCAGTTTTCCCATCTGAAACATAATTACTATTCTTTTTACTTCACACAAACTGGTGAAATTTAAAGAACAGGAATCTGAGGCATTTTGCAAATGGTCAAGGGCTATATGAATATATAAATGATTACCATTCTCCTGTGCTGTAAGAGCGTCTGTCATATCAAGAGAAAGGACACACTGGAGTTGGACTAGGACTTATTTCATAGACAAGAAACATGGAATCTCAGGTCTAGAAGGTAATCCAAACATGATGTTGTTTAATCTTCCGCACCTTTAAGGAATTGTCCTCTGAAGCATCTCTGACAAGGTGGCACTTAACTTCTGCTTCAATAATTCCAGCAATGGGCAGTTTGGTGTTTGTAGGCAGCTTATTCAGCTAATGGAAATAGAAATTTTATCCTTATGTTTGACTGAAATCTTAATTTCTAGTATGAAAAATGAAAGTGCTAGTCACTCAGTAATGTTCAACTCTTTGCAACTCTATGGACTTAGCAAGCCAGGCTTCCACAGTCTGTAAACTGTGAACTTCCAGATGTTCAAGTTGGATTTAGAAAAGGCAGAGGAACTAGAGATCAAATTGCCAACATCCGTTGGATC
>SJYV01029350.1:0-13876 GCA_006410875.1 Neotragus pygmaeus
GCAAAGAGCTGACTCATTTGAAAAGACCTTGATGCTGGGAAAGATTGAGGGCAAGAGGAGAAGGGGATGGCAGAGGATGAGATGGTTGGATGGCATCACCAACACAATGGACATAGGTTTGGGTGGACTCCAGGAGTTGATGTTGGACAGGGAGGCCTGGCGTTCTGCGGTTCATGGGGTCACAAAGAGTCGGACACAAGTGAGTGACTGAACTGAACTAATATCTAAGTTTTCTGAAGGCATTCAATTTCTTTCTTTCTTTTTTCCCTTTTCCTTTTTCAGTTGTGCTGGGCTTTCATCACAGCTTCTCTAGTTGTGGCTTAGGGGCTTAGTTGCTCCACGGCATGTGGGATCTCAGCTCCCCAGCCAGGGATGGAACCTGTGTCCCCTTCATTGGAAGGCGGATCCTCAGCCACTGAACCACCAGGGAAGTCTCTGAATTTCTTTTAAACATCTGGTGTATTAGATTGTGTTTAAAGTTAATAGTATGTGCTGACAATCTACTATTTACCTGGAATTTATTAATGAATTTTAAATTTTCTAGCAATATATCACAAAAAGTTAGATTTAGAATTTTTGAATTTTGCATTATGTATCACGTATCTAGGTAAAATACACAAAACTGTGACAGTATTTTTTTTTTAATTATATAAATTGACAACTGAATTTTAGCTAAGAATAATTATATGCTGGTGAACTTTCTAATTTGTGATTATTTCTAGTATGGCCATTTTAGATTATAGTCATTGTAATTTCTGGATTGTCTACAGTTGCAAAGTCTACTTACTACTCTGCCTATTAATTTCATGAAGCTTCTAACAAATTGTTCAAACACTTTATAGTTTCCCCTATGAAAAATGGGAATAAGTTTGTTCATAAACATTTCTAGGAAATTTTTCATTAATATCATCTGCATCATTGGCCATATAGCATTAAACAAGGCAATCAGAGTACTGCAAAAAATTAACATTCAGTTAAACTGGAGATATTGCAATACCAATGTAAGCCCAAGAGTATTAAAAATAAAACTCTAAAGTGCTCAATGATTATTAGAAAACTTTTTCATAAATATAATCTTTAAAAACAAGAAGGCTGGTTACTGTTGATTATAATTTCAAGTGGCAGAAATATAAAATTGTAGTTTTATTGATTTTGCTTTTTTTTTTTTTGAAAAGCAGAATTCTATGTAGTGTAGTGAAATGAGATGGCTAATGGTATAATCTTAGAAAATTCCAGTCTTATCAGAATACCAAAATCGTGTAAAATCAAATAAAAACATCTGAAATTTTCTCCTATTTTGGGATAACCTAGTTCAATAAACTGATCTCTAACTTCTGTAGGCGTATAAATTCTTTTGATCTTTTTCCTAAGTCTAATAAATTGATAATCACTGTTATTTCAAATATGATAAGAGTGAATAAAACTCTACACTGTAAAGATCTTGAAAATGTGTCACAATCCAATTAGACAATTTTAAGGAGACTCCTAAACTTTTCAGTTCTTTCTTGCTTTCCAGAAACTCTTAGCAACTTGTTGGTGAAACATATTAAAGGTCTTTAATTTGAAACCTGGGATTTAGCTACCTTGACTTAAATCTTGGTTCAACCACTTACTATTTTAGTATCTAGTGGTAGGTCCTTTAACCTCACAGAATCATTTTTTTCATGTAGAACGATGAATAACAATACCCGTCTAGTATCTGAATGAAGATAGAATGAGATTACACTATCAAATTGTGATGGCTGAATAAATTTCGTTCATTCTCAACTGTCCTTGATGCTAGCAAACCCCAGTTGATTCTGGAGACTTTTCTTGTGTTTCGGGTTTTTTAAATCCTAACTACAGCATGTTTTTTGACTCTATACAACTTCCTTTAAAAGTAATCCCCCAGATGCGTTTACTAAACTGTGTAGTATTAACTTTAACGGAGTACTAACTAGTGAGCTATTTTAATGAGTATTATTAGCATTTAAACAAATTAATGAAAAGTTATTTCAGTGAATTTTCTGATATTACTCATCTTTTTCACTAACAGATAATTACTTTTCTTCAAATGATTATTAGCACATAGAGAAAATTACATTTAATTATGGTATTCTTTGGGCTTCCCAGGTGGCACTAGTGGTAAAGAATCCGCCTGTCAATGCGGGAAACGTGAGAGACGAAGGTTCAATCCCTGGGTGGGGAAGATTCTCTGGAGGAGGGCATGGCAACCTACTCCACTGTTCTTGCCTGGAGAATCCCCATGGACAGAGGAACCTGGCGGGTTACGGTTCATAGCGTCGCAGAGTCCGACAGGACTGAAGCGACCACGCAGGCACACATGGTTTTGTTTAAGTGGGTTAATCTTTAACTTGAAATGAAATATATTGATAGGATAAAACTGTAAGGATCAGGGGCAGGGTCCCCCGGTTCCATCACTGACTCAGTGGGCCAAAAAGTCCCTTACCCAGCCTGCCGGTAAACGCCCACGAACCGGCAGGGTGGGGCCAGTTCCTGGAACAACTGCATCAACCGTCGCAGCAATTGAAGCAGCCATTCAGACATGGACATACGACTTTAAGCAGCCCAATCCCCGTAACAACCCCTGGCGATTGGCCCTTTAAAAAAGCCCGCGAACAAGCTGCCCCCATACTATAAAACNAACCGGCAGGGTGGGGCCAGTTCCTGGAACAACTGCATCAACCGTCGCAGCAATTGAAGCAGCCATTCAGACATGGACATACGACTTTAAGCAGCCCAATCCCCGTAACAACCCCTGGCGATTGGCCCTTTAAAAAAGCCCGCGAACAAGCTGCCCCCATACTATAAAACCTTTGATTAGCCCGCGCTTCTTTGCAGACTCCCGCCCGCGGTTCCCAGGGAGTTCTGCCCGGGAGCGCTCGCCCAATAAAGGCTTCTTAATACCAGCTGGCAGAGACATCTTTCTGTTCGCGGCGACCTTACACCTACTACCTTGGGGCTGGTCCCTTTCCCCACTCTGATATCCATAAACCTACTTTCTCACTTCCTTCAGGTCTTTACCTGGTACCCTCTCTAAAATTATACCCGTGTTTCCTTGTTTGTCTTCTGATCACTATCTAATACATATTTTGTCTTGTTCATTGTCTGCTTCCTTCAGAACAACAGCTCCTTGAGGGTTAGAAATTCTTGTTGTTCATTATGACATCCCGCCACCTAAATCGATGCTTGAAGTGAATGGATGGCTGAAAGTGTAGATGAATGGATGGATAGAAGAAAGGGTAGTGGGTGCCCAACACCTTGACTGCAACCTCATGAAAGACCTTGAGCCAGAGGCACTCAGCTAAGCTGTGCAAAGATTCCCAACTCAGAGAAACTGTGATATAATGAATGTTTGCTATTTTAAGATACTGAATTTTGGGTCAATGGATAACAATGGCACCATTTTATAATTAACAATGGGTAAGCCAACCCCTTCTGAAAGTTTGGTCCTTTGACCTCAAGTTTTAACATAAACTACCACCAATCATATCCAGAATGTCTTACTATGGCATATTATCCCCAAATTTTTAGAGCAACTTGGTAGAATAAACTATTTTATATAAGCCATGCCTATATAATAACGAAAGAAGGGGAATTTGCCATGCATCTGGGCACTCTGCAAATATAACTTTTAATTTTTTATCTTGTGCATGTGGTCAGCTGTCCCAGACTTAACTCTGATCTGACTTCTACCTTCCAAGCCCATTCTACATTCTTCCCTAACAACATCTTCATTTTATGCTGTGTTCTTTATGCCGTGGAGCAAAAAACGCAGAGAACCCCTGTGATGAACCCATTCCCTAGATGGAGCAAGTGAGTTTTCCCAGGCTGCACCTATTGAGTCTATAAAATAAATACTCAAATGGATAAAAAATTAAAAAGCAAATCTGTACTTTGAAGTTAATACCACTTAAAAGCCCCTGATTAAGATTTTTATATTATCCAAAGCAGATTTATCTTTGAATATATGAGTTACATTGTTTCTTAAGCCATAAGGGTGGAAAACCACCAGTCCTGCTCTTGAGGAGATTACAGCTGGTCTAGAAGTTATTCAGCCTCATTTGGAGACTTTCGACATGAGACCTAAAAAACATAGGAAAATTTATCCAAACAACGTTAGTATCTCCATTCATGCTCCTGCATATAAGGTGCTTGCTAGACATTGTTGAGGATACAAAGATGTAGCAAACATGTAAGTGAACATGCTTAGCAACATCTATTGGAAAGCCATTTTCCTCAGGACTGTTCCATACAGATATTTTCTAATTATTTTTGGTGATATGGCTGTGGCTGCTTCAGCCCGCAAACACCACCAGATCAGTTTTTCAGAGAAAGGAGAGTACAGAATTAGGTTATCACTGACATCAATGCTTGCCTGTTAGAGCAGATATAACTTTCTCATATCTGTGAAACCTTGCCTGAAAAAAAAAAAAGAACACAATTTTCCATCTGTGCAGAGAGGTAAGGATTGAGAAGTAATGTAGAAAATAAAACAATTTATTAGAATGAAAAATTAAAATTTTTTTTCTACTACAGCTCGTATAGTATTATTGTATAATAAGTTATTTCCAACCTGTTTGAAACTTAGAATACCCAGATTAGTATTTTCCCTCAAAAGAAAATCTTTTCAATTTGGGGAGACTCTCTCCATCTCTTAGATCCTCTGAATTCTTCTACCTTCCAGTTACAAAAGCAAAAATCCTGAGCAATACACCATTTTCATCTAATAAAGATAGAGGCTGTAAGCCTATTCTCAATGTTACCGAAATCCTAGGAACCAAGGGAGAACTACTTGAGTAATTCAGTATGATGTGTGAACTGTACCTTTTTCATAGGCCTGAGAAGGCAAAAGGTTTGTAAAGTCTTCACTTGGAAGAACAGGCTCCGGGATGTTGATGGAACGGAAAGGACTTCCTTGTGCTTGAGCAGGTCCAGCCTGTGATCCATGTTCTTCTTTCTGAGTTTTCCTAAAAAAAGAAAAGGAAAAAGGCTCTTACTATGTGATGGGGTAAGAAAAGAGTCAGTTTAGAATAGGTCAAGAAAATTTCTGAACCATACAAAATTGCAGTTTTTGTAAATTAAACACAGTTGAATACTAGCAATTCATATGATTCAATGCAACTCATCACCAAATACTTACAATTCACCTTCTAATTATAATATCTGCATTCTTATTTTTCTGTTACTAGCTTCCCTGTTACAGAGTTTACAGTGGGAACAATTTCTTGGGATAATTTACATTCTCTTCACAAAACAATACAAAGGTAGCAGGAAGGAGCAGGTACTTGACTGAAAACACTGAACCATTCTCCAGGGTCACACAAAGATTAGTTATATTTTAAATTTGATCATATTAAAACATGTAACAATGAAGATTATATCTACTTAGTGGTGAAGCTTTACTTAATTCAGCCTGGTTGGGCTATTGTTTAACATAAATTTATTTTCAATGGTCAAAGTAAAATAATAATAGTATTAGAGAAATTTCAGAAATCTAATAAAATCACTAGTGACCCCACTATTTTAGCACAAAAATCATAATTTAAATATAACTTTCTAGTTGTTATTTTTCTGGTGGCTCAGTTGGTAAAGAGTCTGCCTGTAATGCGGGAGACCCAGTTCAATCCCTGGGTCGGGAAAATCCCCTGGAGAAGGAACTAGCAACCCACTCCAGTATTCTTGCCTGGAGGATTCTATGGACAGAGGTGCCTAGTGGGCTACAGTCCGTGGGGTCAAAAAGAGTCGGACATGACTGAATGACTAACACTTTTACTTTCTAGTTGTTATTTTACGTTTCTACAGTTAAATTCTGCCTGCCACTTCATGTCATTTTTGTTTAACTTCCAGTTATATTAAGTGTGTTTTCTGCTACTGTTCTTATTTCCCCCACCAGGAACTGAATCTCTGCACCCTGCATTGTAAACATGGAGTCTTAACTACTGGACTGCCAGAGAAGTCCCACCATTCATTTTTGTGCGGCATAACCTCTATCACATGCTGGTCCATGGAGCCCAGTGGCCAGCTGTCCACCAATAGACGGAAAGGTATTTCTGGTGCCTGTCTACGAGCCATTGCTTATACATTTGCCTTTGGTCAGATTTTTGGTCAGACACTCACTTGGCTTTAACTTTTCGAGATTCTCTTCGCTTCTCCTGTTGAAGCTGTTCAATTTTCTGTTGCATTTCTTCTTGTTTGGATGTGATGGCCTGGATCATTGACATGGCATTGCTCAGCTCTTCCTAAAAAATAAGAATTGATATGTATTTAATCTGGTATATGAAGTTAAAGTATATAACATAATATCTAGTACACAGAAAACTTTTAATATATATTAAATGAATGAATGACAGATGAAAACTTTACTTCTATTGTAGCTTCTAATTTTAACATAGAGATTCCACTAAGTAAAACAGGATATTTTTCCATGAAAGTTAGTGAATGGGCCAGAGGAAAATTCTTGTATTTGGTTGCTAGGCAAAAAGGCAAGTTGTTTTTTTTTTAAACTTCTGTTAAGATGACCAGAAATCTCTAGGAGGGAAATAGAAGAAGGACCTACCTTAAAATAGTTCAATGAATTCTTCATCTCAGTAACTTTCTCTTCCATGGAACATCTGCAGCTCTTAACCTTCTCTTCCAAAGCATATTCTCCATGTTGAATTCTTGACAGTTCTTGCATTGCTTCTGTGAAGCCAGTTTTGAGTTCAGAGGCTAGAGCCTGCAACTAAATAATACACAAAGAGTGAATTCAATTTGCTATTAATTATTATGAATGGTATCTCTGATCCCTTGGATGTTTCTTTTGTTTGCAAAACCAGGCTCTTGAACATGTACAGAACTCATTTGCTAGAAGACTATTGTGTACACAACTTAAGGCAACTTTGGCCCCATTTGTCTAGGGAAAAGTAGGTCTTTATATCACTCATGCTGAAGCTTGATAGTGATAAAAAAGCAACCAATTTATTGTTTGCAAGTGTTCCTGCAACTTACTATTTATTCAAACACCTTTGATTAGAAAGAGATTTACTTTAAAAGCAAGCTATGCGTGTGAAAGACAGTGTTGATCATTAACTCTTTGAATTTCATGCAAGAAAGGATGTTGAAGAAATTCAGTTATTTTTTTCCTTACAAAAATGTAATGATAAAAAGAGTAATAATTAAGCATATCTGAATATTTCTTTGAAAGGGAAGAAGTTTTTTTTTTTATATTCTTGGATGATATCATGAAAAAGGAGATTATGGTGTTTGCAGGGGCAGGAAAACCTACAATGGTAGAAACTTAGCATACTGATAGTGACGAGAATCATCTTCAGCCGTCAAGTCTGGTCATATAGGAATGCACACTTGGATTTTTATTGTCAACTTCCAACCATGAAAAGGGTGTCAGTTTTGGAGTCAGATAGGGTATAAATCCTAGCAACTCTCCTACAAGTACTAAAACCTCAGGCAAGTTGGTTAGCCTCTTTGTAGCAATTTCCTCATCCATAATATAGCTAGGATAATATTTCACAGGACTGTCTTGATAATTAAATGAATAAATGTAGGTAAGGTACCTACCACAGCATATGCTTGGTATATAAAAAGTATTCAAGAAATTTTAATTCTTTTCCCCCTTGAAGTGGCAAATCAGAAAGGTAAGCACAAATAGAAATGTGGAGAAAATGGAACACTTCTAAAGTTCAGTTTTATTTATTGAATCAATGAAGAAAGCATTTTCAACAAACAAAAGGTTAAGATAATAACAATAAGGTAATAATAACATTACTTACATGATTTTTATGATCTTACATTCTGCTAAGTATAGAAATGGTTACTCCAGATTGCTTTTTAAAACGGAACTTTTTAGGAGCCTTAAACACCCTTACCAAATGGTTCCAACTTGTGTGACATCTCAAAGTATAAAATGAATTACTCTTTTGCACCATATTTTCAAAATATAGGGCTTGTGGACCTCTGTGCTTCACAGAGGGCTTGGAGGAGGGGGAAATAAGAGGAATCAAAGAGATCATTCTGAGGAAAAAGAAGCATGACATCTCAGATGTTTGGAGCTGAAAGATTGGGAAACAACATGAGCAATCTGTATTTCATTCCAGTCATTTTTAATTTTGATATGTCTGTGATGGGTTTCAGCACATGTCCTAATTCAGTTGTCATGTTAGGTTAAATCACCAGATCAACTATATTTGATTTGGTAATTTGCATTATATAAATTCACCTTCTGTGAGGAAAATGAAGTCGATGGCCATGTGATATCAAAGCAGAATGGAGGCACGTTTTAAAATTGAAGGAAGGAAACCTAACATTCACTCATGTTTCCTGCTTGGAAAAAAAAAAGGGAACCACTTTCCAACAGAAATAGGTTTCATTTTCACTACTCCCCTAGGTGGATGTGTGGCATTTTGCCCAGGAGGCAAAAGGAAGCAGCAGGATTCTCTTCACCAGTAGAACCCCAGTTCTCAAATAATAAGAGCTATCAATACATTTCACTAACAGCCAGGTTATACAGGGACTTTGGGAATTCTGAAACCATTTTGAGCTAGGAGCACCCATTTTCTTTCCATATGTTACTTTGAGCTCTTTGGATACCTGCCACTGAAGTAATACTACTGCTTTATAAACAGCTTCACAACCACTGATCAGGCGGGGGGATGCCATATATAGCGAGTACAATCACACACCTGAGACTACAGGTCACTTTTAAGTTGCCTGGGAGATTTTGAAAACCTTTAGCTACCGCAGACTGGTTTTCTGGTACCAACTGGCCATTCCTTTGTGAACAAAAAAAATACTCTGAAGACGTGGACTTATTCGCCCTGCTCTGTCTCCAGCTTTCTTGTTTAACAGCCCACAGCCCACCCCCAGGATTAGAAATGGGTGTCTACCTTGTNTATATACAATGGAGTATTACTCAGCCATTAAAAAGAATTCATTTGAATCAGTTCTAATGAGATGGATGAAATGAGGCGCTGGTCTATGTTAGATGCAGGATGCAGGATGCTTGGGGCTGGTGCATGGGGATGATCCAGAGAGACGTTGTGGGGTGGGAGGTGGGAGGGGGATTCAGGATTGGGAGTTCATATACACCTGTGATGGATTCATGTCGATGTATGGCAAAACCAATACTGTATTGTAACGTAGAATGAAGTAAAAAAAGAAATTAATTTAAAAAAATGTAGCAAGAAGTAAATCATCTTAAAGTTGAAATAAAATCTACTCTTTAAACTTCATTCCTTTTTTTTGTTCATTAATTTTAAGTTTCATCATATACCTTATTTTCAAAGCTCTCCCTTCTATATTTAATCAGGAACTAAATCTCATTAGTCATATCTGAAAATTACCTTCTGAATCTCATTCTACCTACTCATGCACACTAGTGATTCCTACTTTTGGCTCTTACCCCTTTGCCAATAACACTGTGACAGACCTCTAATTTGAGTCTGCCCCTTAATCAAGATCATTTTGTCACCTACATTGTTGCCTTTCTAAAAATGTAATTATATCATAACATTGAAGCTATTTTCTAGTTCTTTTTTTGCCTATTACAGAAGAGTGAATTATTCAGCCTAGCTTACAAAGGCTTTGTAAATATGTGGTCTGGCTCACATTCTCAGCTTCATCTCCAGCTACAGAGAAGCATTCAACTTCCAGTTACACTAACCTCTTAAATATTTTACACAAAATTATGATCATGATTCATCCATTGCTTTCTTTCCATATGCTTATTGAAGGGGGACAAAGGTGAATTAATCAAAACTCTTGTATATTAATCTGTATTTCCCCTCCTGAAATGAACTGATTTTGTTTGGAGGAAGTTATATGCTTGAAAGAATCAAGTGTCTTATTTTTATTAGTCTATTTCTATGATGAAAAATATTCTTTCAGTAATAGATGAGAAAGGAAAGTTGATAATAATTCTCACTGGATTTTTGTTCACTTTGGAGACACCAGGTATATATCTTTATTACATATAAAAATGAGAGCTTTTAGGTCAGTGCTGGGGGAATGTTTAAATAGAATACAAATTGTAGAGGTCACTTTAAGATCAAACATTACTATTTTGGTTACCGTAGTTACATCTTTTTTGTCTTTTTTCTCATTTTTCAGGTATTCCATTTATCATTGTTCTTCCAGTCTTATCTTCACACCCCAACCCTTAACCCAAGTTAGTTTCACATGCAGGATAACAATATCAATGAGCAACTTAGAAAACGTTATGTATACCTTAAATGTAAAAGAGTTAAAGTCAGTTTATTTGATTGTTTAAATATATATATATATTTTTTTAATTAATTAATTTATTTATTTTTTGATTTGACTTTACAATACTCTGTTGGGTTTGCCATACATCGACATGAATCCACCACAGGTGTACATATATTTTTTAAATACATACTTTTTTGTATTTCTAGCATATTAGACATTATTTATAAAATTTGAATCAATCCTTTAGTATTATAATTTGCATAATAGTTTTAACTATGGAAATAAAAAGCAAATATAGAGGGTGCTGCTGATGCTGCTAAGTCGCTTCAATCATGTCTGACTCTGTGTGATCCCATCAACGGCAGCCAACCAGGCTCCCCCATCCCTGGGATTCTCCAGGCAAGAACCCTGGAGTGGGTTGCCACTTCCTTCTCCAACGCATGGAAGTGAAAAGTGAAAATGAAGTCACTCAGTTTTGTCCAACTCTTAGCGACCCCATGGACTGCAGCCTACCAGGCTCCTCCACCCATGGGATTTTCCAGGTAAGAGTACTGGAGTGGGGTGCCATTGTCTTCTCCAAATATAGAAGCAATTGAATATTAATCTAAAACAAATTTTGTTGTTTTCAATAAACAACAGTTTTAGTTCAGAGATACAGAGTACAGGAAGTCTCATTCCAACCTCTGCAACTAAAAATTAGATATACAAAGTGCAAATNTCTTCTCCAAATATAGAAGCAATTGAATATTAATCTAAAACAAATTTTGTTGTTTTCAATAAACAACAGTTTTAGTTCAGAGATACAGAGTACAGGAAGTCTCATTCCAACCTCTGCAACTAAAAATTAGATATACAAAGTGCAAATCAATGAAATGAACAACTTTTCTTGAACCCATCAAGTGAAAAGACTTTCCATGACAATCAAGTAACCTAGAATATTGGGAGAGAAAAAGATGCTTACAGGGAGAAACACAATCTAAGTGTATGGTAACCTAGGGCAGACACTGTTTATATATGCCAGTAAGAAGATACAGCTNCGTGCGAGTGGACTTTTCAAAGGATTAGGGATGGAGGAGGACTTGGGGACGCGGGCAATTTGAGGGGAACGGTTGGTGATCGGGAAGAGAACGCATTGCAGGAATACTTAGAGAAAGGGGTTCAGAGTTATTAGAAAACCCCAGAGGCCTCTAGACTGAAGATGGGAAAAGACCAGCGTCAAGAAGGGGAAAGAGGCTGTGAGGCTTTGGGTAGCTCTGGGATGATAAATGATGGGAAATGAAGACTGGTTAGCGTGGAGAGGATCTTTGGTGCAGGCTGTGAAATTTTATGAATCCTTCAGAGATGGGATGAGAGGAGGAACGAGTTGTCCCCCCAAAATGCCTTTTTGGCGTAGATGAGTTGAAGTGGGTGCTCAGACACTTGGTGTTTTAAGTTGGCAGGACCACGGGATAGTGTTTTTAACAGTGGTGAAGAACACGGGTCCAATTCACCTGAGCTTCATCTCCTCTCTCTGACTCACCAGCGCTTAACCCCCTCTCATCTCACCTGAACGGAAATCCCTCTCATGCACTTTGCTGCCTTGGATAATCTACAAACATCGATTAGTGACAGATTCCTAGCTGGGAACAAATGACTAGCATCATATTTTCCCATTTCAGAATGGGAATGGTATAGATATCATGACGATTAAATTTATTGAGACTGTTCACATTACACCTACATAAGTGAAAAAAGAATTGGTGATTTTCAGTCGTGGAGCACCCCGCTGAAAGTCTGAAGAAAGTTTTGGCTCCTGTCTCTACAAAAGTACACTTGGGCACCTACNAATTTATTGAGACTGTTCACATTACACCTACATAAGTGAAAAAAGGATTGGATATTAAATAGTCTGCCCTGAGTGGTGATTTTCAGTCGTGGAGCACCCCGCTGAAAGTCTGAAGAAAGTTTTGGCTCCTGTCTCTACAAAAGTACACTTGGGCACCTACATGTTTATGATGGTCCTTTATTTGAGGTTAAGAGTTTGGATTAGGTATCTCTTTGGGATCAAAGTCATCATTTAAATGATTTTTGTTGTTGTTGAAGGGGCTTCATGCAATTTGGAAAACAGTAAAACAGAAAAGGATACAGTTCCGGAGATTTCTTTACTTTTTTTCTCCCTTTAGTGTGGTTATTATTTTAATCTTTTTAAGTTGTAGTTTTACATTTGAATTTTATATTACTGTTCTAAATATTTCACTTTAGGATTTTGCTGAATGTGGACTTGCATGTTTATTCAAAACATAAGAGGAAATAATTTGTTTTGATTCTCTTAGGTTGACAGAGTGTCATTTTAGATGTCAAAAACTAACTGTGACTTCAGAAAAGTGATTTTTCTTTTGTCAGAGTCGCATCTCTTCTGTTAATCATGGAACCATAATTCTGTATGACACAGTAGAGGACTGTTAGGATAAACATGCTAATCTCTCTCCTGGTTCTTCTCCTGCCTGTCATTCCTCATCTCCTGTATGGAATCCTCCTTTATCTACCACTTAATTATTGTGTTTCCTCATAATTCAGTCTTCTGCCTTCTGTTCACTCTGTGTTCTTTTCTTGGCTGAGTTCACTCTCAGGCTTTTGATAGTCTTCGCTTCCACCTTCCATATTTTTGTCAATATACAATGCATTTTTTAAAATCTCTTTCCTGGAACACTTGAGGTAGCTACAAATGTATATAATTGATTTTTGGTGTTTCCACATAGATTTCCCATAGGCATCCTCAACTCACTGTGTGTGATATCCAACTCATCAGGTTTCCTCACCAAATCTGTACTGTTGAATGGTACCATATTCATCCAATTTTTCAAGGGTTTATTTAGGTTCGNGGAACGGATAAATGGATGAGCAGTGCGTTTGCAGAGAGAGAGGCAAAGCTAAAGCAAAGGCCGAGGGAGGCAGCGAGAGGTCGTTGGGCCCTGACTGCCTCCCTTCCCAGCCTGGCTCCCGTGCCCCCGCCCCGCCCGGCTCCGCTGGGGAAGGGGAGCGCCTCTGGAGCCCGGTGGTTCATTCATCTCCTGATAAACTGTTTATCTGAGTTTTAACGAGGGCGCCTCTCTCCCAGCCCTGGAGACAGCAGCCTCCTCGTGTTTAGCCTGCGCGCGGGCGGGGGAGCCGCCGTCCTCCTCCTGCTCGCGCTGGGTCTGCCTCGCCTTCGGCTCTGCAGGGCTTCTCCTGGCATCTGCGGGCCTGGGGTCTGGGCCTCTCTGGACTTGAGGCTTTTAACTGGAAAGGAAATCTTGTTTTATCATTTCTCTCGGTTCACTGTGTTGTGTGCGAACGTGCATGTGTGCACTCACACACACACACACCTTCCCTCTCTAAATACACNCCTCTGCGGGCCTGGGGTCTGGGCCTCTCTGGACTTGAGGCTTTTAACTGGAAAGGAAATCTTGTTTTATCATTTCTCTCGGTTCACTGTGTTGTGTGCGAACGTGCATGTGTGCACTCACACACACACACACCTTCCCTCTCTAAATACACACACACATACACACATACATTTAAAAATCAAACACCACTTGGTTCTGAGTGGTGGACTTCCACCACAGGAGACCCAAAATTTCAAAAGGGAAATGAATGGAATGCCACCCCTACGGCAGAGGCAGCACAGGAAAGGATTCTCCCAAGTGAAGGAGGG
>SJYV01029351.1:0-26291 GCA_006410875.1 Neotragus pygmaeus
ACTGCAAGGAGATCCAACCAGTCCATTCTAAAGGAGGTCAGTCCTGGATGTTCTTTGGAAGGAATGATGCTAAAGCTGAAACTCTGGTACTTTGGCCACCTCGTGAGAAGTGTTGACTCTTTGGAAAAGACTATGATGCTGGGAGGGATTGAGGGCAGGAAGAGAAGGGGACAACAGAGAATGAGATGGATGGATAGCATCACCAACTCGATGGACATTGAATTTGAGTGAGCTCCAGCAGTTGGNGGCCACCTCGTGAGAAGTGTTGACTCTTTGGAAAAGACTATGATGCTGGGAGGGATTGAGGGCAGGAAGAGAAGGGGACAACAGAGAATGAGATGGATGGATAGCATCACCAACTCGATGGACATTGAATTTGAGTGAGCTCCAGCAGTTGGTAATGGACAGGGAGGCCTGGCATGCTGCAATTCATGGGGTTGCAAAGAGTCGGACATGACTGAGTGACTGAACTGAACTGAAGTGAAATGCAACAATGTGTGAAAAGGCTCACACACCATGAATATGTGGCCTTTATCTCAGTGATGCAAGAATTTTTCAATAATTGTGAAATACCACATTAACAAACTGTAGAATTATAATAAAAACCTAATGATCATCTCAATAGATGCAGAAAAATCTTTCGACAAAATTCAACATCAATTTATGATAGAAACTCTCCAGAAAGTGGGCAGAGGGAATATACCTCTGCCAGGATCCAGCCCCGGTGGATCCAGGGTAATTTGAAGGGGAGACGAAGTAGGCGTCCTAGGAAAAAACTTATTTAATTACAGATATATAGAGAGAGATTAGAAACGGATAGTGTAGTAGGAAATATTAGTGGAGAAAAAGAAACTGAATAACTTGGTTTACGTGGAATACCAATTACCACCTACATAGGCCACAGGCATCTTTCCGTTCTCCCAAAGGAGAGGAGGCACTGAGGCCTCCCCGGTCCAATCTTAGAAGCCCAGGCAAAATTAGCAGGCTTAGTGAGTACCCATGTTCCAGATGTGAATTCAGCCAGAAAAATGGGGAGCAAGAGAGAAACAACACGGGGGAGTCAGTCTTTCCAGAAACTGATCTGATTTCTTTATTTTTCACGTTTGCTTATATAGTTTTTGTTATACATAGGATGAATACAGAGTCACGTGGGGGTCAGTAGACCTGACCCTTGTCACAATCAGGTGCTTCATATAAAATTATACAAAGGTCTTAGGGGTTTTAACATCACCTTCTGGCCATGAGGCCTGCTGACATTATATGGCCCTTTCTGATAACGGTCAGTCAACCAGAAAACTTATTTTTTCCAGGGGTAATTTTTTCTCAAACCAGGCGCCACCCTCCAAATAAAGTTGCATTCCTATAGGGTGAGGGTTTAGCGGGTTATAATCAAGGAAAGGAATTTACTTAGTCTAAGGTTTAACATGATTAATCTTAAAGGTTAATACTTATTTTTCCTATATGCCAGTTACATTCATTATAAGGGCAAGGAATATGGAGATTTAGCAGCAAATATCAGCCCGACAAGTGAAAACCCTTCACCAATGTTCCTCTTAAGATCTATTTAGTCTTAAAATAGTGAAAAAGTTACATTTTTACATAGCAAGGACACAGTGATTTATAACAAAGTACAGTGATCTATAACAAAAGAGAAGCTTTGTTAACTCAAAAAGTCTAGTATTGCTAACCTCAAAAACTATTGTATTTCTTTTTCTATATTCCAAATACATTGATTAATATATTCCCAGGTGCCTAAGGATATGGAGGCCTGGTGGCAATCATTGACTCAACAATGAGAAAAGCCCTATGCTAATTGAGACTTTCAAAATACTCCAAACTCTCTGTGCTGTTTATGGTTGAGAGACTGTCACACAAGCTAGTCTGTCAGCAGAGAGGTTTGACCTGAGATACCTTTGTCACACCCAGGGCAGGGAATTAGCAGTAATTATTGGCACAACAAATGAAAAAACCATTCACCAATATAATTTCTAATCAACCCACTATACTATAATAATAATCTTCTAACTTCTCAAAAGAGTCTGTATTTAGAAAGTTTTAAAGCATCTCGTGCCTCTCATGGTTGGGAGGCTATAAACAATCATATGTGGCCAGACGAACCCACTCAGGCAGGCTAGAGAACCTTCAGAGGAGTTTGTAAGTTGAAACACTCTTGTCACACCCAGGAATTTTTATTAACTGGAGCTGCAAGTTAACTCCTTCTCTGAGAGAAATGGTTATGGGGGAGAGCCCCCCGTAAAGTCAGAGGTGTAGGTGAGAGCATAAAACAGACTCTGGTTTTGGGGGTAGATGCTCGTGAACAGGGGGTTTCCTGAGGCTCGATCCCGCCATTGCGTATGCCGAAGCTTCCTTCCTCATGACCTTTGCTATGGGCAGAGTTCCTCACGCTGGCTCCCGGCCTACCTCAACATAATATAGGCCATATACAACAAATCTGCAGCTGACATCATACTCAGTAGAAAAAGCTGAAAGCATTTCCCCTAAGATTAGGAGCCGGACAGAGACTGTTACCAATTTTGAATAAAATTATGTTGAATGGCATAACTTTGGAAATCCTAGTCATAGCAATCAGAGAAGAAAAAGAAATAGAAGAAATCCAAGTTGGAAAGGAAGAGCTTAATATTGTCACTGTTTGCAGATGACATGATACAATAAATAGAAAATAATATGCCATCAGAAAATTACCAGAGATGATCAATAAATCTGGTAAAATTGCAGGATACAAAATTAATACACAGAACTCTATTGCATTTCCATGCACTATCAACTACCAGAAAAAGAATGGTATAAAATAGTGCAAGTATATATTGAATAATTATAAATGCAGTAGAACCTTTACAAATTGTGAATCACTATATTGTACATCTGTTACTTATATAATATAGTACAGGATTTATACTTCAAAAATGATAAATTATGGAATATAAATCTAAAAAGAAAATAAAACTATATTAAGATAAAATTTTTAAAAATAATTTACCATCCAAAACTACACAAGAGAAAGTAACCAGGTGCAGTTATCATATCAGAATACACATGCAGTAAGGTAAGAGACATTTTGACGTAAAGAGGAGTTGTCATAATAGCATCTTCCACAACGAAGATACCATAAAACAAGTACCTTGTGCACATAGTTGTTTAGCTTTAAGTGATATATACGGTATTTTAAATGAAAAACAGAAAGACAGAGTGACAGCGCTTTCAGCAAACAGAAAGACCATAATGCAAACAAACAGGCAAGGACACAATTTGTTTTCTTCCGTGTTTGACTTTATAGTCTCCATCTATTGCCCTCTAAAGTGAAAGTGAAAGTCACTCAGTTGTGCCAACTCTTTGTGACCCCATGAAATATACACTCCATGGAATTCTCTAAGCCAGAATACTGGAATGGGTAGCCTTTCCCTTCTCCAGAGACTCTTCCTGACCCAGGAATCGAACTGGGGTCTCCAGCTGAGCTACTAAGGAAAACTCTATTGCCCTCTAATGGCAGAGTTAACACAGTTCAAGCAGACCGGCAATATGGTTGCAGGGTCAACCCAGTTTAGCATCCTGAAGCCAGGGGGAAGGAATGAGTTTGAAGCCAAACTCAATGAATGAGTTTGGACCAGTTCAAGTGTTTTATTTTTTTTAACTAAGTACCCTCCTTTCCATCATTCACACACATATTTACTTTAGATTTTCTCACTTATTACCCAGTTATTATAGCAGCTAGAACTGGTGTATATTATTTTTTCTTTTATTAGTTTTTAAAATTAAAGTATTTCTTTTTTTTAATTAATTTATTTTTTAATTTGACTTTACAATACTCTATTGGGTTTGCCATACATCGACATGAATCCACCACAGGTGTACACAAGCTCCCAATCCCGAATCCCCCTCCCACCTCCCACCCCACAACGTCTCTCTGGATCATCCCCGTACATCAGCCCCAAGCATCCTGCATCCTGTATCAAACACAGACTGGTGATTCGTTTCTTATATAATAGTATATATGCTTCAATGCCATTCTCCCAGATCATCGCGCCCTCTCCTACTCCCTCTGAGGCCAAAAGTCCATTCTCTATGTCTGTGTCCTTTGTTGTCTCACATACAGGGTCGTCATTACTATCATTCTAAATTCCATATATATGTGTCAGTATGCTGTATTGGTGTTTTTCTTTCTGGCTTACTTCACTCTGTATAATAGGCTCCAGTTTCATCCATCTCATTAGAACTGATTCAAATTTATTCTTTCTTAATATATTAGTTCACAACAATATATCAGCAAATATTTTTTGTCATTACAGAAGGAGGTAGGTTATTTCACATGTTAAAAATGTTACTAAAGCAAAGTAATTGTGTTGTTCAACAGTAAACATTTTATAAAGCTTATTTGATTTCTACTTGCCCATAGTGAGTGAGTGAAAGTGAAGTCGTTCAGTTGTTTCCGAATCTTTGCGACCCTGTGGACTGTAGCCCGTAAGACTACTACAATTTCTTGTTTATTTCATACTCTGTTTGAAAGTCTGATGTACTTAACAATTGTTTAGGATTGTTATGTTTACTATAAATATTATTTAAGTATTTATATCATTGTCTGGTGGTATGTGAGAACTGTTCACTCATGTACTTTGTCTCTGAGATAAACAGAGGAAGAAGCCTATATGGTAGACATGAAAATCGATGTTTTAATTCCAATGGACATTTCAAACTATGAAGATATTTAGAGGAACAGAGATAATGTTATATTGCAGTGAGTACATCTTAGATGTTGCATGGATATGCAGAAACAACTCCAAAAGAATAAAAAGAATAGTTTTAAAATAATTCAATTTAGAAAGAAATTTAGCTAAAGAACTTGTTACATTCATTAAATGAAGACCAAATTTCATCTTATGGTTTATTTGTAGACCCCTTCTTCTTAACAGTATAAGTGTTAGTCTCTCAGTCGTGTCCAACTCTTTGCTCACTCCATGAGTGTAGTTCACCACGCTTCTCTGTTCACAGAACTCTGCAGGCAAGAATACTGGAGTGGGTTGCCATGCCCTTCTCCAGGGCATCTTCTGGACCCAGGGATCAAACCTGGGTCTTCTTCATTGCAGGCAGATTCTTTACCATCTGAGCCATGGGGAAGCCCTAACAGTATAAGTACTAACTTTATGTCTACAGTCTTTGCTTTAATCTTTGTCTTGAAATTCATTCCCTACCACTCTATTTATTTTCTAATGGAGAGAGAATGACCCTCCAGGCAAATGAAAGTACTTTTATAATAGTGTCTATTCATTTGTTCTTTGAATCTCTTTTAAGCATTCTGAGTATCTCTAATTATTCAGATTTCCTATTCTATGAGGCTAATATCTCGGGATACCATTTGGTCTTGTAGAGAAATGAAGACACAGAAAGATCAAGTCATTGTAATTAGTTATCAGCTCAGAGTTGTTTTAATTGTTCCTCTGAGGTCTATTTTAACCTAACTGTCAGAAACTCAGTCAAAGATGCTGTTCCCCGGACACCCTTATTCTTGAGTCAGGAAAACATTTTTTTTTTTTAATTGATCTTAGGTATAATGGAAGCAATACTTAAGAAAATACAAAAGACGAGTGCTGACAACAAACTGACAAGGGCTATTGTTTTTATCTTCAGGGTTTTTTTGTTTGTTTGTTTTTAGTGATTTAACACAAACTGCTGTTTGAAAATGGCAATACCCTGCAGAGAAGTAAAGTGAGTATTTCTGGGCATTCTATCTAACATTTACAGCTACCAAAAATTATAAACTTAGTAAGGACATATGAATTAAGTGGCATCTTTAGTTCTTTTCTAGTCACAGGACAAGAAAAAATTTGTCCACAGACTGAAATTCAGTTCAAAACAGGGAATATTTATTTGATGATAAATATAATTACACTGTCTGCCTGCTTTGCTATTTTTTTCTTTCATATCAAATATGGATAAATTGGAGTTTAAAACAGAGTCAACTAAATTTAGTTTAGTATACTGTTACATTAAGTAGGAATACTTAATGTTTGGAAACTTTTTCTTCAACTCCTTTCTTCAACTAGCACAAGGCTTAATTACCAAAATAACTTAAAAGGAGCTTGCAGAACTTCTCATTGTATCAGGATGATACAATGTATTTCATTGTTGCTCTAAGCTGCTTCAAATATCTCTCAAAAGTATAGCCTATATGAGAAATTCAGTATGTATATCCTATTATAAATAAGCATGGACTCTTGAAAGGAAGAGTGATCAGTTCAAATATGAATTTTCAAAGTTATCTCTTCACACACTAGAATAATAAAGTACTTTGGCAGTTTATATGTGTCTGAGAGTCTCAGTAACAGTCATTGCACTGGCTTGAGTTGTACTGAGGTAACAAACCAACACAGTTTCCTCAAAATTTTAAGGGTTCCTAAGACAGAAAACTTTCAGAGGCAAAACAGAGGCAGGCTAACCAAGATTACTGACACATTGTCCTAAATTCTGCCACCTTTTATCTTTTTATACTGTATTTGACTTCTCAGACACTCAGATATTGCATTTCTGTTTCTATTTGATCACTTCAAAACCTTAGAAAACAGAAATAGCCACTTTCATCTTTCTTCCAATACTTTAGCTGTTAAGTACTAAATGAAAGAGAATGGAATATACTCCTTGAAAAAACTTGAACTAGAAGCATCTTTGAATTAACCCTGTTTAATGGAGAGTTTGCTATAATGAAATTGTCTAACAGAAGTCATTCAAGATTGTGAGACCATAGAGTAAATTGTATACTTTAGTCCCGTAAAACAGTGGCTGCTGCAGTGAGTTCCTAACAGCTTGCCTTATACATAGTGTGCATTTTTAAAGCCTGTGTATGTTTATTATGCTCACAATACAATTGAAGATATTTCAAAACAGTAGTGGTGGTGATAATGATGGTGCAACTCATGATGCAGGAGACTCAACTGTGCTATAGATGTTGCATCAGTATAACATTGACTTATAGATAGTCATGTAAATGAGTTTTGTCATTAAACTACCTAGATTCAGATCTCCAAGTCACCAATGTCTGATGTGTTTGACAATGAACAGTTTGTTAATTCTATCAAACTTTACCAAATATTTTTTCATACTGTTCATGTATGGATGTGAGAGTTGGACTGTAAAGAAAGGTGAGCACTGAAGAATTGATGCTTTTGAATTGTGGTGTTGGAGAAGACTCTTGAAAGTAACTTGGACTGCAAAGAAATACAACCAGTCCATCCAAAAGGAAATCAGTCTTGGGTGTTCATTGGAAGGACTGATGCTGAAGCTGAAACTCCAATACTTTGGCCACCTGATGCAAAGAGCTGACTCATTTGAAAAGATTCTGATGCTTAGAAAGATTGAGGGCAGGCAGAGAAGGGGACAACAGAGAATGAGATGGTTGGATGGCATCACTGACTAAATGGACATGAGTTTGGGTAGACTCTGGAAGCTGGTGATGGACAGGGAGGCCTGGTGTACTGCAGTCCATGGGGTCACAAAGAGCCGGACATGACTGAGAGACTAAACTGAAACTGAAACTTACCAAATACCTCATATGTAAAATAGGATCATTACTGTTTTTAACTCTTAATACTGTTCTCAGGATTTTTTTTGTTTGTTTAAGAGAAATGGCACGTAAATAAAAGATCAGTATAAGCAGCTATTTCAATGTTCCGAGTTCTAGGAGTAGGTAAAGACAATAGACAATACAACCTGACCTCAATTCTCTTCCTCTAGCAAGGGTTGGCCATGGTTTATTTGGAATATGCCTACATTTTGCCAAGTAACTATAATTGACTTGTCTAAATTCTACATAGTTTTACCTATTGTATAAATTGTGTTATTTTGATAACTATTACAAATAAATCCTAATGTTTAATTTAATTAATCGATATTTCTCTACCAACTAATTGGTGCTTGTAAACAATCTCAGCTCAAAATGGACTACTTAATGTCTCCCTCTGGATTTAAGTTTCATGCTGCCTTCAGGCTTATCTATCTAATATTGGGACGCATCACATATTACTTCCACTCTCAGGAACTTCTAGTTTCTCCCTTCAGTTCAGTTCAGTNTGCAAGGAGATCCAACCAGTCCATTCTGAAGGAGATCAACCCTGGGATTTCTTTGGAAGGAATGATGCTAAAGCTGAAACTCCAGTACTTTGGCCACCTCATGCAAAGAGTTGACTCATTGGAAAAGACTCTGATGCTGGGATGGATTGGGGGCAGGAGGATAAGGGGATGACAGAGGATGAGATGGCTGGATGGCATCACTGACTCAATGGATGTGAGTTTGAGTGAACTCTGGGAGTTGGTGATGGACAGGGAGGCCTGGCGTGCTGCAATTCATGGGGTCGCAAAGAGTCAGACATGACTGAGTGACTGAACTGCATTGAGTGAGATATTATGTAATTTTCCCATTGTGTTTATATGCATATACATGAATGTAAGTTATGCAAAGACAAATTTCAACTAATATGACAATTTTGAAATTTAAAGACTATTTTTTTTAATCTTTATCTTTTCAATTACAGGATTCCCTTTAATGGAGTCATTGAAGAACATATATCAGAAAATGGCATTCATCAGGAGAATAGTAGAAATTGTAATCAAATCACTAAATTCACACATACACACACAATCTTCTAATAGCAGCACCCAGGCACCTTTCATTCACAGTTGTTTACTCTGCACTGTCTACCATTTAATCACAAAAGCAAGATGAATAACAGCATTGTAACTGAATTCATGATCCTAGGCCTCACTCAAAAACCTGAGCTCCAGGGAGTTCTCTTCATTATCTTTCTCTTCATCTACTTGGTGGCTTTCTTTGGCAATATGCTTATTGTCATTGCCATAGTCTATAACACTAGCTTGCATACACCCATGTATGTTCTCCTTCTGGCCCTGGCTATCGTGGACATCATCTGCACAACAAGCATAATACCAAAAATACTTGTGACCATGCTGACATCAAGAAAGACCATCTCATATGGAGGCTGCATGTCCCAGCTCTTCTTCTTCACGTGGTCCCTGGGTGCTGAGATGGTTCTCTTCACCACTATGGCCTATGACCGCTATGTGGCAATCTGTTTCCCTCTACACTACAGTGCTATTATGAACCACTATATGTGTGTGGCCTTGCTCAGCATTGTCATGGCCATTGCAGTAACCAACTCTTGGGTACACACAGGTCTCATCCTAAGGCTGACCTTCTGTGGATCAAACACCATTGACCACTTCTTCTGTGAGATACCCCCACTGCTAGCTTTGTCCTGCAGCCCAGTGAGAATCAACGAAGTGATGGTGTATGTTGCTGATATTACTCTGGCTGTAGGTGACTTCACCCTCACCTGCATCTCCTACTGTTTTATCATTGCTGCCATTCTTCGCATCCGCACTACAGAAGGGAAGAGAAAGGCCTTCTCAACATGCTCATCCCATCTCATAGTGGTGTCTCTTTATTATTCTCCTGTAATCTACACCTATATACGCCCAGCTTCCAGCTACACATTTGAAAGGGACAAAGTAGTAGCTGCACTTTATACTCTTGTGACACCTACATTAAACCCAATTGTATACAGCTTCCGAAATAAGGACATGCAGGCAGGGATTAGGAAAGTACTTGCATTCCTGAAACATTAGTAGTTTCAAAGGAAAATGTCAGCTCTCTAGAATCATTTTATACAACTTAGATTTTACTTACCTTTCATATTTACCTCAATCCCCAATGTTTCCATTCCCTCTTAGCACAAGAATGTCTCATCTCATAGTAAGTCACTTCCTTAGATCTTCATTTCTAAACTACAATTATTCTCAGGCTTGTTTGGTGGTCTAGTCATTAAGAGTCCATATTTCCAATGCAGGAGGCCCAAGTTTGATCTCTCGTCAGGAAACTGGATCCCTTATGCTACAACTAAGAGCCTGCATGTGACAGCAAAGAACCTGTGTGCCTCAACTAAGACTCAGTAAAGCCAAATTTAAAAAAAATAAATAAACTTATTCTCTTATAATTAAACTGTACTGACTGATAATTCTATAGGTTCCTGAAACATTCTCTTTCATGAAAACTTTCCAAACTAATTACTGTGTAATCATAGTGTTTCTCTTAATCCTACCTTGTTCCTAGAATTCTCACTGCCTCCATAATTCCACACTTTTCACTTTAACAATATTTGTGATGTAATGAACATGAGTTTGAGTAAACCCCCAGAGATAGCCTGACATGCCTTGGTACATGGAGTTACAAAGAGTCAATCATAACTTAGTGACTGAACAACAACAACAACATAGATATAGCCAAAGTAAAGTAATGCTCAAAATTCTCCAAGCCAGGCTTCAGCAATATGTGAACCATGAACTTCCAGATGTTCAAGCTGGATTTAGAAAAGGCAGAGGAACCAGATATCAAATTGTCAACATCTGCTGGATCATGGAAAAAGCAAGAGAGTTCCAGAAAAAAAAAAAATCTATTTCTGCTTTATTGACTATGCCAAAGCCTTTGACTGTGTGGATCACAAGAAACTGTGGAAGATTCTGAAAGAGATGGGAATACCAGACCACCTGACCTGCCTTTTGAGAAACCTATATGCAGGTCAGGAAACAACAGTTAGAACTGGACACGGAACAACAGACTGGTTCCAAATAGGAAAAGGAGTATGTCAAGGCTGTGTATTGTCTCCCATGCTAGTAAGGGCATGCTTAAAATCTTGCACCCTAGGCTTCAGCATTTTGTGAACCAAGAATTTCCAGGTATCCAAGCTGGATTTATAAAAGGCAGAGGAACAAATTGCCAGCATTTGCTGTATCATAGAGAAAACAAGGGAATTCCAGGAAAGCTACCTCTGTTTCATTGACTATGCTAAAGCCTTTGACTATGTGGATCATAACAAACTGTGCAAAGCTCTCAAACAGATAGGAATATCTGAGCATTTTACATGTCTCCTGAGAAACCTGTATGCAACAGTTAGAACCCTGTATGGAACAACTGATTGGTTCAAAATTGAGGAAAGAGTAACACAGCTGTTATCTGTTTGTTTAACCTACATGCTGAGCACATCATGAGAAATGCCAGGCTGGAAGATTTACAAGCTGTAATCAAGATAGGTGAGAGAGACATTAACAACTTCAGATATGTGGATGATACTACTCTAATAGCAAAAAGCAAAGAGGAACTAAAGACCCCTTTATGAGGCTGAAGGAGAAGAGTGAAAGAGCTGCTTAAAACTAAATATTAAAAATACTAAGATCATGGCATCTGGCCCCATTACTTCATGGCAAATAGAAGGGGAAAACATGGAAACAATGACAGATCTCCTCTTCTTGGACTCTAAAATCTCTGTGGATGGTGACTGCACTCATGAAATCAGATGATGATCACTTCTTGGCAGGAAATCTATGACAAACCTAGACAGTGTTGAAAAGCAGAGACATAACTCTGCTGACAAAGGTCTGTACAGTCAAGGCTATGGTTTTTCCCATAGCCTTGGTTGTGAGAGCTGGACTTTAAAGAAAGCCTTCCAACTGTGGTGCTGGAGAAGACTCCTGAAAGTCCCTTGGGCAGCAAGGAGATCAAATCAGTCAATCTTAAGGGAAATCAACCCTGAATACTGGTTGGAAGGACTGATATTGAAGCTGAAGCTCTGGTATTTTGTTCATCTGATGTGAACAGCTGACTCACTGGAAAATACCCTGATGCTAGGAAAAATTGAGGGCAGAAGAAGAAGAGGGCATCAGAGGATGAGATGGCTGGATGACATCACCAATCCAATTGACATGATCTTGGGCAAACTTTGGGAGATAGTGAGGGACAGGGATGCCTGGAATGCTGCAGTCCATGGGGTTACAAAGAGTAGGACATGACCAGGTGACTAAACAACAACAAGGTGAAGGCAATATTAAACAAAATGTGTTATATACATTAACTATAGAAACTAGACAATTTGTACTGTTCTCGAAAATTGTCGGAAAGGTTTGCAAGTGTAGCAAGAAAAATAAACATGTCTACTATCTGTATCAGACCTTTTCCCCATGAAATTTGTTTATTTTTATGTGCTAAAAAAAAAGCAAACTTTTGTATTTCATACTATATTTTTCAAAATTTTTATTTTACTTTAAATGCATTTTTCTTGATGTCTGGCCAAGATAGTATGAAGTATGGAGTATGAAGACCCTGAACAAAACTCTGTCTACAGGCACAGCAAAATTAAAACTGTTTACAGAGCAACTATCTATGAGAAACTGAAGGCTAGCTAAAGATAATTTTTACAGCTCAAAATACAAGGAAGGAAGCACAAAAGGGTGGTAGGAGGAGTGAAGACATGGTAATCACAAAAGCCACACCCTTTGGTGGGGGATCCACAAACACAAGGATGCTCAAAATTTCAGAGGTTTTCTCCAAGGTGAGGGGTCTCTCCCGCCATCAGGTTCACCAGCCTAGGTGTTATATACCAAGAAGAAGAGTCCCCAGAATATCTGGCTTGCATACAGGGGAGCTGGGGGACCTTACAAAACTGACACTCTAATCTTAAAAGACATGTGAAGATATTTACATACAGTAGCACAGAGACAGCAGTTTGAAAAGAGCTGATCTTAAAGAGCACCTCAGAGGGGCAGGTGACAACTGAAATTTACCCTGGAGCTGGAGATGCCAGCAATAGACATTTTGGGCAAGAGGTTCTGCATCAGGGACACAGGCACTGGCAAGCATCATTTTGGAGCCCCCTCTCTAGCCTGTTAGTGTGAGAAAATTACCCACCCACAAGTGAACAAGCTCCAGCCGCGGCCACTCCAGGCCCTGTAGTCAGTCACTTAGAGACCTGGTCCTACAAATCAGTGGGATGGCAGTCACCACAAAAATCAGAACCTAGCGGTCAACCAGTCCAGTGCCCTGTCCTGCCTACCAGTGCATCCATAATAGTTGACCACATCAAAACAGAAGGACTCATACAGCCCACATAGGGGCCACTCATGGATCATATAACCCACTAAAATAAGATACCCCATGTCCAAAGACAAAGAAGAAGCCATAGCAAGACAGTAGGAGGGGCTCAATCACGATAAAACAAAATCCCATATCCACTGGGTGGGTAACCCAGAGACTGGAGAACAGTAACACCAAAGAAGTTTTCACGCTATTGTGAAGGTTCTAAACCCCGTGTCAGACTTTCCAACCTTGGGATCCAACAAAGGGACTGGGGCCCCAGAGAATCTTGCCTAGAGGGCCAATGGGATTTGATAATGGGCCTTCTAGAGGAGCAGGTAAAACAGAGACTCTGGTCTTGGAGGGCACAAACAAAATTTTGTGCACCTCAAGATGCAGAGGAGACGAGCAGTGACCGCACAGGAGACTGAGATGAAACTACCTGCTAGTGTTGGAAGGCCTCCTATGGAGACTTGGGTCAGCAGGGTCTCACTATAGGGACAGGGACACTGGAAGGTCCTCCTTGTGTAAACCCTGTTGGAGTTCACCATTAACTCTACCATCAAGCCGCAGAACCCAGGGCTGAGTCACCTCAGGCCAAACAACTGCCAGAAAGGGAGTGAAACCCCACCCATCAGCAGATCATTGGATTAAAGATTTACTGAGCAAGGCCCTGCACACCAGAGCAAGACCCAGTTTTCCACATTGCCAGTTCCTCCCATCAAGAAGCTTACACAAGTCTCTTAGCCTCATCCATCAGAGGATAAACAGAAGAAGCAAGAAGAACAGTCTCACAGCAGCTAAAACAAAAACCATATTATGGAAAGTTAATCACAATGAAAAAACAGACAGTATGTGCCAGATAAAGTGACAGGATAAGATCCCAGAAAACACAACTAAATGAAGTGGAGATAGGCAATCTTCCAGAAAAAAAAATCAGAATAATGATAGTGACGATAATTCAGGATCTTGGGAAAAGAATGAGGGTAAAGATTGAAAAGATGCAAGAAATCTTTACCAAAGATGTAGCAGAACTAAAGAACAAACAGAGATGAATAATACATGAGAAGGTATCGATAGCAGGATAACTGAGGCAGAAGAATGGATAAATGACCTATAGGACAGAATGGTAGAAATCACTGCTGCAGAACAGAATATAGAAAAAAGAATGAAAAGAAATGAAGACAGCCTAAGAGACCATTAGAACAACATTAAACTCACCAACCTTCACATTATATGGGTTCCAGAAGGAGAATAGAATGAGAAGGGACATGAGAAAATACTTGAAGAGATAATAACTGAAAAATTCCTGAACATGGGAAAGGAAACAGTCAACCATGTCCAGGAAACACAGAGAGTCCCAGACAGGATAAACCCAAGGAGGAACACACCAAGACACATAGTAATCAAACTGACAAAAATTAAAGACAAAGGTAAAATATTAAAAGCAACAAGGGGAAAATGACAAATAACATACAAGGGAACTCCCATCAGGTTATCAGCTACTTTCTCAACCGAAACTCTACAAACCAGGAGGGAATGGCATGATATATTTAAAGTGTTGAAAAGGAAGAAACTGCAACCAAGAATACTGTACCCAACAAGACTCTCCTTCAGATTTGATGGAGAAATCAAAAGCTTTCCAGGCAAGCAAAAGTTAAGAGAATTCAGCACCACCAAACCGGCTTTACAACAAAAGCTAAAGAAATGTTTCTAGGCAGGAAACACAAGACAAGGAAAAGACCTACAGTAAATAAACCCAAAATAGTTAAGAAAATGGCAATAGGATTATATATATTGATAATTATCTTAAATGTAAATAAATTAAATGCAACAATCAAAAACCATAGACTGGGTAGATGCAGACAAGTACTTGTATGCACTTCCATTTATCACATCACTCTGCTTGACCCTCCCCACATTGTATATTTTTACATTTTTAATTAATCATGTTTCCATTATGGCTTGTAATTGTAACTATCTTTTATTTTTTGTCTTTCTATTGATTGGGAAAACTGTTAAACATCTTTTACTATTGTGTTAGGTAACTACTACTCAATACCGTTGTATCATAATTGGTCAACAGAAAAATAATAGAACTCTCTATTGGCAATACTAGGATCTAATAGAAAAACCTGTAATCACTTTTTAAAATTCAGATGCATATCAGAATTATCTTGAAATTTTTTGAAAAATACAAATTCTCAGGTATTGCTTTATTTTCTCCAGAGCTCCAGATAAGTTTCTAATGAACAATCATGTTTAAAAACCACTGGGCTATATGATAATCTTTTACTTTTATCTAGTTTGTTTCACTTTTTCTATTTCATATTCAGGGCTCACATTTCATTTAGTTTATGTTCTCCAATTTCTCCATCTCTTCTCTCTTTCACTGATGTTTTCACAAGCCTTTATCAAGTGTAGTTGAATATATGTGTAATATATATGTATTGTAGTAGATATGCATTTTGTATACATATTATAAATGTACATAATGTATATATTTTAGAAAACATGAATTTTTGCCTAAATAAAAATATTATGATATTTTGATTCTACTTATTTCACTTAGTATGAGTAGATTGCTAGGTTTTTAATTAAAAAATAGATGTGCAACAAGCAACAAAGGTTTACTGTACAGCATAGTGAACTTTGCTCAATATCTTGTAATAACCTATGATGGAAAATAATTTCAACAATAATATATGTGTATTTGTATGCTTGAATCACCTTGCTGTGCACCTGAAACAATGTAATCAATGATACTTCAATAAAATATATATATGTATATTTATAAGATCCCAAATTAGTAAAATAAATAGAAGTTGCAACTAACATTACAAAAATACAAAAAATCATGTTAGATTACTATGAACAATTATACATCAATAAAATGAACAACATAGATGAAATGGATGAATTCCTATAGATCTTCTATCCCTAAGACTCTATCAGAAAGTAAAAACGAACAGGCTGATTATTAATAATGAAATTGAGTCAGTAGTAAAAGACAAACAAACTCCAGGAGCAGACAACTCCACAGTTAAGTTTTACTAAACATTTAAAAATATTTAACACCTATCTTTTTCAAACTATTCCCAAAAAATAGAGAAGAAGGAATAATCTTGAACTATTTTATAAGACCAGTATCAACCTGATATCAAAACCAAAGAAACAATAAAAGATTAAAGTTCAATATCATTAATAAACATAGATGTAAAAATCCTCAACAAAATACTAGCAGCCCAAACTCAACAATATATTAACAGGATCATACACAATGTTCAAGAAGAACATATCCCAGGATGCAAGGAAAGTTTAATAACTGTAAATCAGTCCATCAATGGGACACATCACACTAAAAATTTGAAAAATAAAAAAATTATATGATCAGTAGAAACTAACATTATAAAGCAACTATACTCCAATAAAAATTTATTATACAATTATATGATCATCTTAATAGATACAGAAAAAGCTTATGACTAAATTTAATATCCATTTATGATTAAACAATTTCTAGCAACATGGGTATAAAAAAATACCTCACCATAGTAAAGTCTATATATGACAGACCTACAGGCAACATTATACTCAAGAGTGAAAAGCTGAAAGCATCTCCTCTAAGATCAAAAACAAGAGAAGGATACACTCTAGTCATTTTTATTCAACAAAGTATTGAAAGTCCTAGCCACAACAATCAGAACAGAAAAAGAAATAAAATGCAAGCAAACTGGAATGAAAAAGAAATCTGTTATTACTTGCAGAACTAATAAATGTAATAATGT
The DNA here is from genome assembly GCA_006410875.1 of Neotragus pygmaeus. NCBI lineage: Eukaryota > Metazoa > Chordata > Mammalia > Artiodactyla > Bovidae > Neotragus > Neotragus pygmaeus. The sequence continues at coordinate 16,714 of SJYV01029351.1, forward strand.
TGCAGGATACAAAATCAGTATACAAAAATCTGTTGTAATTTTATACCCTAATGATGAATTTTAAGAAAGAGAAATTAATAAAAGTCCATTTTACAATTTCATCCAAAATAATAAATTTAACCAAAGAGATGAAAGACCTCTTCTCTGAGACTGAAAAGACATCGATTAAAATAACTTGAAGAAGATAAAAATGTAAAGATATACCAAGGTCACGGATTATAAGTGTAAGTATTGTTAAAATATCCATAGTACTCTAAGCAATCTACAGATTTACTATAATCTCTCTATAAATACTAATGACAGTTTCACATAACTGGTACAAATAATCTTAAAATTTGTATTGAGACACAAAGGATGCTGAGTAACCAAAGAAATCTTGAGAAAGAATAAAATTAAAGGTATATGCTCCCTTATTTTAAATTATGCAACAGAGTGGTAATCAAAAATTGTGTAATACTGACACAAAAATGGATAGATGGGAGAGACAGATAAAGTAGAATACAGAGCCCGGAAATAAATTCACACTTATTTGTTCAATCAATTAATAAGAAGGAGAGTAAGAATAGTCGGTGGAGATAAGGCAGTCTCTTCAATAAAGAGTGTTTATTGGAAACACTCTTGATTATGGGAAACTAGACAGCTACATACAAACAAATTAAACTGGGCAACTTTCTTACACCATATACAGCAATCACCTCAAAATAGATTAAAGACTTAAATGTAAGACCTGAAACTATAAAACTCAGAAGAAAATATAGGTAGTACATTCTTTGACAGATGGTTTAGGGTCTCCTCCTTGGAAGAAAAGTTATGACCAACCTAGATAGCATATTCAAAAGCAGAGACATTACTTTACCGACTAAGGTCCGTCTAGTCAAGGCTATGGTTTTTCCAGTGGTCACGTATGGATGTGAGAGTTGGACTGTGAAGAAGGCTGAGCACCAAAGAATTGATGCTTTTGAACTGTAGTGTTGGAGAAGACTCTTGAGGGTCCCTTGGATTGCAAGGAGATCCAACTAGTCCTTTCTGAAGGAGATCAACCCTGGGATTTTTTTTGAAGGAATGATGCTAAAGCTGTAACACCAGTACTTTGGCCACCTCATGCAAAGAGTTGACTCATTGGACAAGACTCTGATGCTGGGAGAGATTGAGGGCAAGAGGAGAAAGGGATAACAGAGGATGAGATGGCTGGATGGCATCACTGACTCGATGGATTTGAGTCTGCGTGAACTCCAGGAGTTGGTGATGGACAGGGAGGCCTGGCATGCTGTGATTCATGGGGTTGCAAAGAGTCAGACACGACTGAGCAACTGAACTGAACTGAACTGAACAGACAAGGGCAATGAAAATGAGAGTTAAAAATTGAACTTGGCTGAACCTAAAAATCCTTTGCAAGCCAAGAAACCATCAACAAAGCAAAAGGAAACTCATTAAATGGGAGAATATATTTGCAACTTATATATCTGATAAGGGATTAATATTAAAATACACATTAATATTAACTAAAATACATATTAATATTAATTAAAATACACATTAATGTTAAAATATAAATAACTCAATTTCAAAAACAAGTCTGAATGAAAAAATAGATTTAAAAACCTAAATACACTTTTCCAGGAAAGCCATATAGATGAACAACAGACACATGAAAAGATGCTCAACATCACTAATCATTAGTTTGTTAGTCATTCAGTCATGTCAGACTGCAACCCCATGAACTGTAGACCTCCAGGCTCCTCTATCCTTGGAATTCTCCAAGCAAGAATACTGAAGTGGTTAGCCATTCCCTTCTCCAGGGGATCTTCCCATCCCAGGCATCGAATCTGGGTCTCCTACATTGCCGGCAGACTCTTTACCATCTGAGCCACCAGGAAAGCTCCATAATCATCAGGGAAATGCAAATTAAACTCACAATTAAATACCCTTCAATACTGGTTAGAAGGGCTATTTTCAAAAGATAACACATAATACATAACAAGTGTTAGTGAGGATATCAAGTAAAGGAAAACTTGTATACTGTTGGTGGAATTGTAAAATAATGCAAGCATGATAGACAATTGAATGGAGGTTTTTCCATTAAAAAAAATAGAACTAATATACAATCCAACAATTCTGCTTCTGGGTATTTATCCAAATAAGGAAAAAGCACTAATTTGAAAAGGCATATGTACCTCTATGTTTATTGGAGCATTGTTTATAATAGCCAAGATATGGAAGTGACCTAAGTGTCCATCAATAGATGAGTGGTTGAAGAAAATATGAACATATCTGTGAAGTGAAAGTGAAAGTGTTAGTCATTCAGTCATGTCCAATACTTTGAGAGCCCATGGGCTGTAGCCCTCCAAGATCCTCTGTCCATGGAATTCTCCAGGCAAGAAAACTGGAGTGAGTAGCTATTGTCTTCTTCAGGGTATCTTCCTGACCCAGAGATAGAAATCAAATCTCCTGCATTGCAGGCAGATTCTTCACTGTTTGAGCCACCAGGAAAGCCATACATATAGTGAAATACTACTCAGCCACAAAACTTGAAATTTCAGTCAGTTCAGTTCAGTCTCTCAGTCATGTCTGACTCTTTGTGACCCCATGAATCACAGCACGCCAGGCCTCCCTGTCCAACATCACCAACTCCCGGAGTTCACTCAGACTCAAATCCATCGAGTCAGTAATGCCATCCAGCCATCTCATCCTCAGTTGTCCCCTTCTCCTCCTGCCCCCAGTCCCTCCCAGCATCAGAGTCTTTTCCAGTGAGTCAACTCTTCGCATGAGGTGCCCAAAGTACTGGAGTTTCAGCTTTAGCATCATTCGTCCAAAGAAATCCCAGGGTTGATCTCCTTNCTATAAATGCACAATCTCCCAAGACTGAACAAGGAAGAAATAGAAAATATGGCCAGATCAATTATCAGTAATGAAATTGAATCAGTAATAAAAGAACAGATGGCTTCATAGGTGAGTTCCACAAACATTTAAACAAGAGTTAACATCTATCTCTTTCAAACTATTCAAAAAATTTGAGAAAAAGAAATACTTTTAAACTAATTTTGCAAGGCCAGCATCATGCTGATACCAAAAACAAAGATACCATACACACAGAAAGGAGACGATTATAGGCCAAAATCACTGATAGGCATAGAAGCAAAAATCTTAAATTATTGATAAATCAAATTCAGCAATACATTGAAAGGAGAAAACACTATGAACAAGTAATGTTTATCCCAGGGATGCAAAGTGTTACTTGCTCAGTTGTGTTCAACTCTGTGACTCCATGATCTGTAGCCCACCAGGCTCCTCTGTCCATGGAATTTTCCAGGCAAGAATATTGAAGTGGACTGCCATTCCCTTCTTCAGAGTATCTTCCCAACCCAGGTATCAAATCTAGGTCTCCTACATTTCAGGCATTTTATTTATCATCTGAGCCACCAGGGAAGTCCAAGGTTGGTTCAATATCCACATATCAATTAAAGTGATACAGCACATTAACAAACTGAAGAACAAAAATCATATGATCATTATAAATAGATGCAGGAACTTCAGTTTATAATGAAAACTTTTAGCTCACTCTCATTTTCATTCAATATCACATGGAAGTTGTAACCACAGCCATATAATAAACCATAAGTCATATATAACCATAGACATATGATAAAAATTAATAAAAGGAATCCAAATTTTTGAAGGAGTAAAACAGTGTCTATGTGCAGATAACATGATACTATATAAAGAAAATCATAAATATATCATCAAAAAAATCCTGAGCTCACTTCCCCTCATGGGCACACCAAAATTGCAACAAATTATAGAACAACCATCAATAAAAAGAGGTGGGAGGGGGATTCAGGATTGGGAGCTCGTATACACCCGTGGCAGATTCATGTCAATGTATGGCAAAACCAATACAGTATTGTAAAGTAAAATAAAATTAAAAAACAAACAAACCCTACCAAACTGAGAGAAAAACAGGTCAGAGTCAGTGTGGGGAGAAGAAAACTTGGAGAAAGGTAGTCAAAACGTAGCAACTTCCAGGTGTAAGATAAATAATTACTAGGGGTGAAATGTATGATATGATGACTATAGTTACCACTGTTGTATGACATATATGAAAAATGCTAGAGTAAATCCTAAAAATTCTCATAACAAGCAATTTTTTTTGCTTTTACTTTTTATATGAGATGATGGATGCTAAACAAGTGTATTGATATAATCATCTCACAACATATTTAAGTAAAACTGTTATGCTGGATACCTTAAACTTATGCAGCAATGTATGTCAATGATATCTCAATAAAGGTGGAAAAAACAATTACTACAAAAATAGTTTTATTTAATTTGAAATCTTTCAAAATAAATATATAATCATATCCTGATTATTACAGTTCTTATAATTTTTGCAAATTTTTAAGTCAGGATAATTTACCAATGTAACCTAGGTGAAAATGACAAATGTAAATTATGTAACAATAATCTGACTCATTTCCTAAGCAATTTGCCATGATTCCCACGTTTTTAGATATATGAAAAAGCAATTAATAAATAGGATGGTATTTTATCCTGAAAAAAAAAAAAAAAACCCTACTGGGAAAGATCATCTACAACTAAAGATATAAATAAAAAAATCAAGGAGTCAAAATCAAGATGCTGGAGTAGTAGGAAGCAGAGTTCAACTCCCTTCACAGAAACACTGATAATACATCTACAAGTGGGACTATTCACATGCATGCATGCTAAGTTGCTTCAGTCATGTCTGACTCTGTGCCATCCTATGGATTGCAGCCTGCCAGGGTCCTCTATCCATGGGATTCTCCAGGAAAGAATACTGGAGTGGGTTGGCATTTCCTCCTCCAGGGGATCTTCCCAACCCAGGGATTGAAACTGCATCTCTTACATCTACCTGCATTGGCAGGTGGGCTCTTTACCACTAGTACCACTGGGGAACAATTAACACAGAATAGCTATTTTGCCAACAGATGACCTCAGATGTCTTAGAAAAGAAAAGAAAACCTCCATGTAACTGGGTAAGAAAAAAGGAAAAGAAAAAAAAAAAAGGAATCAGAACAGGGCTTGTGCCTCAGGGAGGGGGCTGTGAAGGAGGAACGTTTCCTTCACCTTAGGAAGGCTCCTTACCAGCAGAGAAATTAGACTGGATGGAGGGGGAGTCTCAGAATCTCAGACAGCAGCAACCAGTCTGTGAAAGGTAAAATAGAAAGTAAGCCGCATCAGGTGTCTATACCACCACCCTGCGCTCTCCAATCTGAGACACTTTTCAGTCATTAAGGGTGAGAATGCAGTGCTGAAACTCACTCTGAAGCCTAGTCCCAAGGAGAGTACCAGGGATAGGTGTAGAAACAGCCTGAAGAGGCTGGACCATTCCAGCTGAAAGTGTCCTAGGAAGAAGCCTGGGCCCACCACATGGATAAGGCACCACTATTGAGAGGCGCATGCGGAGAGGGGTTTGAGCAGCATAAGAACTCTTTCTGGGTGAGGGCTCCCAGGCAACAGGACATCATCTACAGAATCTCTGAGGGTGGGCACAACGCACCACTGCCATCTTTGGCTCCAGAGGCAGGCACTGACCACCTCTTCCAGGCCAGAGACAGATGCCAGACCCCACCCTTGCTGACCCAGAGGGCATAGCCAGATCCAGCCACTAGCAATTCTTTCAGAGGGACCCAGGCTCTGCCCTGTTGACCCAGAGAGGTGTGGATAGATCTAGCTACTGGGAATTATGCCAGGGGGCCCCAGGACCTGCCCATGCTATCCTGGGACGGTGAAGATAGCTTCCATAACCAGGAGCTCCTTCGGAGGATGTTAGAATATGACCTGCAGTCCTGGGAGAACACACATAGCTCTCACTACCGGGAAATCCACCAGTAGGTAAAGGGACACACCCTGCTGTCCCAGAAGGGCATAGAAAGCTTCTACAGCTGGAAAATCCATCAGTGAGTGTCAGAACCTGCCCTAGTGCCCAGGAGGGTGTGGGTAGCTCTCAGTACTGCAAAACCTGTCACTGGGTGCTGGGACATACCCCACTGTTCAGGAGGGCTGGAAAAACTTCTGTAAGTAGGAAATCTGCCAGTGGGTACCAGGACCCACCCTACTGTCCTGGGAGAGTACAGATAGCTCCCCGCAGTAGGAATTCAGCCAGAGGAGGGTCTGAAACCACAGCTGAACCCCAGCAGCTATGTGACTAAGAAGTAAGAGCTGAAAGCAGTCCTTACAGGTGCATGAACTGTGGAGTTATACCTCCACTGGTGGCATCCTAAATTCAGCACCTGCAAAATATCCAGAAAGACAAGTGTTCTTGCAGCTAAGGCAGATCTGGTGTTAGCAGCTATGGGCTCTGTGAGCACATTCACATGGGAGTAGGGCCAGACCAGAGTTTAAGCTGCCTCCATATTTCCCATGGCAGTTTAGGTGCATGACTACTGCACTACTGGGCCCTAACCTCAGTGGGCCTGCACCAGTGGTCAGGCGGAAACAATACTCAAAAGACTGTGACACAACTGTGATGGAGCATGCACATTGCTGTTCAAAAGTTTATAACTTAGGTCTCATTTACTTATTTTTGTTTTTGTTTCTTTTTCCCTGGGAGACTGACCTAAGAAAATATTGCTATCATTTATATCAGGGAATATTTTTCCAAAATACTCTTTTAGAAGCTTTATGGTGGCATGTCTTATATTTAAACTTTTGAGCTATTTTTAGTTTACTTTTATGTGGTATGAGGGACTGTTTAACTTCATTCATTTACATGCAAACTGTCCAGCTGTTCACATACCACTTGCTGAATAAACTGTCTTTTCTCCACTCTACTTTCTTGCATCATTGGATGAAGATTAATTGACTGTGTGTAGATTTATTTCTGAGCTCTCTATTCCATTCCTTTGATCCATATGTCTGTTTTCATGCCAATACCACAATGTTTTGATTACTATAGCCTTGTAGTGTTGTCTGAAATCTGGAAGAGTTTTGTTTCCAGCCTTGTTGTTTTTCCTTCAAGACTGCTTTCCCCTCGAGATTTTAATCTGTAGACTGGAATAGCAAGGCTGCTTTAATTGTAGTAATCCTTCCAATTCAATAGAATAGGATATCTTTTCATTTCCTTGAATCATTTTGAATCACCTTTACTAATGTTTTATATTTCTTAGTGTATACATGCTTCACCTCCTTAATTAAGTATATTCCTCCTAATTATATAATTTGATGTGATTTTAATTTTTTTGACTTTCTCTTTCTGATACTTTATTGTTAGTGTAAAGAGCTAACAATATACAACAGATATCTATATATTAACCTTACATCTTGCTACATTGCTGAATTCATTTATTAATTCTGGTAATCTTTGTGTGGAGTCTAGGGTTTTCTACAAATAGAGAGTCGGACATGACTTATCAATAAAACAACAACAAATATGTCATACAATAAAATTTTATCTCTTCTTTTCTGATTTATAAACCTTTCACTTCTTATTCTTGTCTGATTGATATCTCTAGGCCCTCTAGTACTTTGTTGAATAAAAGTTGTGAAATACATTGTAAAATAAGATGTCAAAATTGTGAATAGAGAAAAGTACAAATGTTGAGTTGTTAAAATGTGTTTGTTTGAAATTAAGAAATAAGTCACAGAAGAACAAGATGGTGGAGGAGTAGGTGGATGTGGAGTACATCTCTCTCCATGGGTACATCAGGAATACACCTTTAGACACAGAAATGCATGCAGAACACCAGCTGAGAGCGTACAGGAGTACCTTGGGAAAGAATATATAGAACCATTCAAAACTTGGTAGAATGAAGGAACTAGGGGGAAAAACAGAAGTGTTAGTAGGCCTGGACCTGCCCTCAGTGGGTGGGGAAACTGAAGCAGGGGTCTGAACCCCACATCAGGGCAACTGAGTCAGAGAAGAAACATTTAAGGCTGAGAGTGAAACAGCTGATCTGTGGCAGCCTAAAAAGAATGGGAATCAGACAATCTTTGCCGCAGCCATACATATTCCGGACAGGAACGATGGTTCACTGGAAGGCGCAGCAGCTGGGAGCTGGAGTTTAGGGATTGTAGAGCAATCCCAGGGCAAGGGCTGCTGTTGACGGCAGAGAGATGGATTGGAGGAGGTGAGGGAGGAGATTGTGGTGGGAAATGTCAGTGGAGGAAAGGTAGGCAGTCATGGAAGCAAGGTGATACTGCTGAGTCACATGTAAGGGGTGGAACCATCACCACAGCCTTTATCTCCCCATATGCCAGCATCGGCAGCTGAACAATAAAGAGGCTGGCCCATCACATGCCTGACGCACTCAACTAGAGTAGGACCCCACCCAGGGTGCTCCTTTAAGTGACTGATGCACCGAACTACAGAGTAGGACCCCAGCCAGGGGGGGCCCTCTAAGTGCTGACATGACAAACAACAGAGAAGGACCCCAAGCAAAGGAACACCCTAAGTGCCTGAATGGGTGGAGTTATGGAGAAAGACTGGCCAAAGAAACTTTCTGATTGCCAGCTACAAGAGGCTCGACAAAAGACTCTGATAGAGCCATAACTCCTGCAGTGGAGGCAGTCTGTGTCTCTGCACACTTGGCACCGCCAGGGTCCCTATAGGCCAAGGAGCTGCCACAGAGGAAAAAAAAAAAAAAAACCTTGTGTCTATGCGCACAGGGTCTCTTTGATAGTGTCTGACTCTTTCTGACCCTGTAGACTGTGGCCTGCCAAGCTTCTCTGTCAGGGAGGGGGGTCTCCAGTCAAGATTACTGGAACATATTGGTCAATACTGGTTGCCACACACTTCTGCTCCTACTACTGCTGCTAAGTCGCTTCAGTCGTGTCCGACTCTGTATGACTCCATACAGCTCACCAGGCTCCCCCATCCCTGGGATTCTCCAGGCAAGAACACTGGAGTGGGTTGCCATTGCCTTCTCCAGCCATACCTTTCTAGGGCACTATATTCCCTGCTGCCCTAGCTGCCAACTCCCCTGAGTACCTGGTGCTACCAGAACCCCTGCAACCCAAGCAGCTGCACCACCTCCACACCTGGCCCTCACAGAGGCAAACCCAAGTCCTCCAGGGCAGCCTCAGGAGCAAACCCCAGTGGACAACCAACATGTAGAGGTAGAAATAAAACCACAATTGAAACCCAGGAGCAGTGTGGCTAAGGAAGAAGACTCAAAACCTTCCCACCAGCCGTACAAGCTGCAGATTAAATATACCATTAACTAGGCAAACTCTGTGTCCATGGAATATATAAAAGGTCATTGAAAGTTCCCACAAAAGAAAACGCAGTAGTTCTGATAGCTGTTGACATTGGAGGCAAGAACACACAGGAGTAGAACCAGATTAGAAAGAGTTGTCCCCACAGCAGCTCCAGAAATCAGCATGGTGTTGGAGGGCATCCTAGGCAGGTAAGGTGAACTGTGTCTCCCAGTGAGGGGAAGGATTCTGACAGCAGTGACTCAAGGAAAACACTTATTATTCTTATTTTTTAACTTGTTCTGTAGAATCATTTGGATTCTTTTTTCTTCCCCTCTTTTGTAGTTGATTTTACGGCACTATGAAATCCAATTAAGTTTTTGAGGTGTTTTGTTTTTTTTTTTTTT
>SJYV01029351.1:26316-49648 GCA_006410875.1 Neotragus pygmaeus
CTGAAACTCCAGTACTTTGGCCACCTCATGCAAAGAGTTGACTCATTGGAAAAGACTCTGATGCGGGGAGGGATAGGGGGCAGGAGGAGAAGGGGACGACAGAAGATGAGATGGTGGATGGCATCACTGACTCGATGGACATGAGTCTGAGTGAACTCCGGGAGTTGGTGATGGACATGGGGGCCTGGCATGCTTCGATTCATGGGGTCGCAAAGATTTGGACACGACTGAGAGACTGAACTGAACTGAACTGAACTGACCATATGTTGTGTCTCAGTCATGTCTAAATTCTGTGACTGTAGTCCACCAGGCTCCTCTGTTCATGGGATTTTCCAGGCAACAATATTGAAGTGGGTTGCAATTTCCTATCCTTGACTTCCCAGGAGGTGCTAGTGAATATGCCTGCCAATGCAAGAGATGCAAAAGATGAGTATTTGATCCCTGGGTCGAGAAGATCCCCTGGAGGAGGGCATGGCAGCTCACTCCAGTATTCTTGCCTGGAAAATATCATGGACAGAGGACCCTGCAGGGCTACAGTCCATGGAGTTGCAAAGAACTGGACACGATTGAGCACACAAACATACAATTTGAAAATATATATAAACCCCCATTTTCAGCATTTTTTACTATATACAAGCTATAGAAGCAACCTAAGTACCTATTGATAAACATATGGATAAAGAAGATCTATATGGTGAAGTGTTACTCAACTGCAAAAAAGAAAACAACTTTGTCGTCTGTGAAAACATGGGTGGACCTAGAGGGTGTTACTCCAGGTGAAATAAATCAGACAAAAAAAGGAAAATACACAATTTCACTTATATGTGGACTCTAAAGAACATAACAAATGAACAAGTGTAACAGAAACAAAGTCATAGATATAAAAAATAAATAGCTGATTGTCAGAGAGGAGGAGTTGGGATACATCTGTAAACAGATGAAGTAGATTAAGAGGTATAAACTTTCAGTTACAAAATAAGTGAGTTACATATATGAGCTGTGAGGAATATAGTCAATAATGAAATTATATCTTTATACAGTGACAAATGATAATTAGAATTACTGTGGTGGTCATTTAGAAATGTATAGTAATACTGTATCACTATGTGTGCATCATGAACTAACATAGATCTTCAAAAACAAGCAAGTAAGTAGACTCATATAAAAAGNCAATAATGAAATTATATCTTTATACAGTGACAAATGATAATTAGAATTACTGTGGTGGTCATTTAGAAATGTATAGTAATACTGTATCACTATGTGTGCATCATGAACTAACATAGATCTTCAAAAACAAGCAAGTAAGTAGACTCATATAAAAAGATGCCAAAAGCAGGAAGTGGAGAGAGGGGAAGTTGAATAAAGATAGTCAAAAGTTAAAATGCTCAGTAATAAGATAAATAAATACCAGAGCTATAATGTACAGTGTGATAAATATAATTAATTACCACTGCTCTATGTTATATATGAAAGTTGTTGAGAGTAAATCTTAAGTTCTCACCACAAATAACAAGATTCTTTTATTTATTTAATTTTGCATCTAAAAGGCATGATAGATATTTACTGAAAGTATTGTTGTAACCATTTAATGATACACGAAAGTCAAATCATTATGCTGTATACCTTAAATTTGTGCAGAACAATGTCTCAATTAATCTGAAAATATTTGAGGGAAAAAAGAATACTTTGTCATTGGCTTGAGAATAGATTTATAGGTCAATGAAATAGAATTTCAAACTGATATAAACCCATAAATTTATGTTCAACTGATTTTCTACAAGGATGGTAAGACAATTTAAATAAGCATGGGAGATCTTTTTGGAGTAATAAAAGAAACCAAAAAGAAAAAATCTACAAAATGAAAAATCAACCTACAGAATTAGAGAAACTATTTATATATTTGATAAAGGGTTAATATCCAAAATGCATAAAGAAAGCATATAGTTTGATAGCAATAAGACCAATCTAATATTTTTAAAGGGAAGAATAACTAAATACATTTTTTTATTCAAAGATGTTATATTAATGACAACAGTTACCTGAAAAGTGATCAACATCACCGAACATCAAATATTTAATAAATGAAAAACATAAACACATTCAATACGCACTTGATAGAATGGCTCCCTGAAAAGACAAAATTGGCAAAGACAGGGAGAAAAAGAAAGCTGAGTACTGAAGAATTGATGCTTTTGAACTATGGCATTGGAGAAGACTCTTGAGAGTCCCTTGGACTGCAAGGAGATCCAACCAGTCCATACTAAAGGAGATCTGTCCTGGGTGTTCATTGGCAGGACTAATGTTCAAGCTGAAGCTTCAATACTTTGGTCACCTGATGTGAATAGTTGACTCATTGGAAAAGACCCTGATGCTGGGAAAGACTGAGGGCAGGAGGAGAAGGGGATGACAGAGGATGAGATGGTTGGATGGCATCACCAACTCAATGGACATGAGTTTGGGTGAACTCCGGGAGTTGCTGATGGACAGGGAGGCCTGGTGTGCTGTGGTTCATGGGGTCACAAAGAGTCGGACACTATGCACTGTTGGTGAGAATGCAAATTGGTTAGAGATAGTGGGAAAATGTATGAAAGTTCCTTAAAAGTTACAAATAGAACTACCATATGATTCAGCCATTCCACTTTTTGGATATATCTAAAGGAAATGAAAACAGAATTTTTTAGAATATCTGCATCCCCAAGTTCATTCTTCATTGTAATTCAGTTCAGTTCATTCCCTCAGTCATTGTCCAACTCTTATATGGTGTCACATTAACATATCCCGTGTATTCTGCTTTTTTATGTGATGAAGACTTGATTCTTTCATACCACATGCAAACTTTAGGAAAAATAGAATGAAAACAACAAATCTCAAGTCTTTAATAGTAATGCTATTATTTCATTTTATTCTTCAGGTATGCATAAGTTTTCCCACTCTTTCGAAAATTAAGTGACATATAAATGACTCATCACAACTATGAATAGGCCTGTATGTTGTGGAAGATGTGTATTAGGCCTTTTCTGAATTTTGTAAAATGTAATTAATACAAAAACATCATATCTCAATGCATTTTTACTCTAGCTCATGTAACAAAAAGTACACATGATCAGCTTATCATTTGATAGCCTGAAATATAATTTAAAGGATAATTTTGAAAATAACTAAGAGACCAATGACAATCCAGAGGAGAAATAGATAGATGTTTTTGAGTAATATAAGACTACCTTACATAGTGAAAATTGAAAGATAGAATGCAGATAAGAGAAAGAGAGAAAATACCGAAAGTCAGTGAATGAAGAATCAGAAATGCAGAGAGTGGGGATATACTAATTGTGATCACCAGACTGAAGATTAAATTTTTAGCTATTGAGATTTCCAGGATAAGGATAATTTATTTTTTTTTCTTTTTTAATTGGCTGGGCTGAGTATTCATTGCTACTGCAGGCTTTCTCTAGTTGCAGTTTGAGGGCTTCTCATTGAGGTGCTATCTCTTGTTGCCGAGTGCAAGCTCTAGGGCACTTGGTTTTCAGTAGTTGTGGCACATGGGCTCTGTAGCTGTGAGTCCTGGGTTCCAGAGCACAGGCTCAGTAGTAGAGGCACAAGGGCTTAGTTGCTCCACAGCATGTGGGATCTTCCTAGACCAGTGATTGAACCAATGTCCCTTGCACTTCAAGGCAGATCCTTAGCCACTGGACCACTGGGGAAACCCAGAAGATTATTAAGAAAAATTATGCATGACTTTTGACTTTGAAGTATTAAGACATAGAGAAAATAATTTTACCTCTACATGTGACAAGAAGAGGGAATGGAGTGGTGTCCCATCCACGGTCAGAGACTCTCACTCTCTAGGCAAACTGAATGGAAGAGCTGCACTTTAAGGCAAAGCAGAGTCTAGTTTCATGAATTTTAGTTTGAGGAGTGGGGGAAAACTGATAATAAAAATATGAGGTAGAAGATAAGAAGATGTGTTTGTGTGTGCATGTGTATATTAAATGATGTTTCTTTCAGTTTTCACCATGTTGAGGCTATGATGATAGTAATATAGTGAGCTGAAATAGAGATCTAAATCTATTCAGTCAGTCACTCAGTCATGTATGACACAGAACTAAATGCACTCCTGTGACCAAGGACAAGCAGAACTGAGAATGGATAGGGTTATCAGAAAAGGGAGAAACAGAGAAACATAGAGTAAGTAGAAGCAAAAGTTGAAGAGGAAGAATGAAATGAAAACAAAAGGGAGTATGAGCATAAGCAGTCAATCAAATAAAGGAAAGAAGTGTAAGGATGATCTATAGGTGAATATCATTTAGAAACATGCAAACATACAGATAATATAGGTATATGGATATGGATAAGACCATATATCCAAGTTAATTTAAGACTGCTTCAATTTATATCTCTTATACTAGTGAAATTACTAACAGTTCTCTGCTTTCTCTCAGAAATTTCAAATTTTAGAAGATGAACTTAAAGATCCTGTGAATAAAGGAAGAGATATCCATATATAGGGAAGCGTGGTGGTGGTGGGTTAAGTCACTAGATTGTGTCTGACTTTTGGGACCCCATGGAAACTATCCCATCAGGCTCCTCTGTCCATGGGATTTCCCAAGCAAGAATATTGGAGTGGGTTGGCATTTCCTTCTGCAGAGGATTCTCCCTACCCAGGGATCAAACCCAGGTCTCTGGCACTGCAGGCGGATTCTTTACCAACTGAATCACCAAAGAAGCCCCATAAAGAAGTATAATTGAGATTATATGTATTTGCACTTGTGTGAAATTTTCTAAGTGTATGTAAGTGTGCATTTCATATGTAACAATTAAAAATTATTCTATGTATTCATTCTAAAATAAACATTGAATCATTCCCTTTTAACATTAGACTTGCTGTAAACATGCTTTCTGATATAAGAACCTTCTGATTGCTCCTTTCACCTCTGTGTTTCTCATGCTATAGATCACGGGGTTTAACATTGGTGTAATAATTCCATATAACATGGAGATGAGTCTATCTCTTGCTGGGGAGTGTTGACTGGAAAAGGGGCGTACGTAGGTAAATATTGTCGTGCCACCGAATAAACAGACCACCAGAAGGTGGGAAGCACATGTAGAAAAGGCTTTACGCTTCCCTTCTGTTGACTGGATCTTTAGGATGGTAGATATGATGTAGAAATAAGAGATAAAAATGACCAGGAAGGCACTACTCCCCAGGATACCTGCTTCCACCAAAATAAGCATTTCTGCCACATAAGTGGATGAGCATGAGAGTGCGACCACTGGTGGGATGTCACAGTAGTACTGGTTAACTTGGTTGGACTTGCAGAAAGAAAGGCGGAATGTGGACACTGTATGAAGGAGGGAATTGAGAAACCCTGCTACCCAAGTCCCAGCAGTCAGCTGAACACAGCGAACCTTGGTAACGATGATGGTA
This sequence comes from Neotragus pygmaeus, assembly GCA_006410875.1. Lineage (NCBI taxonomy): Eukaryota > Metazoa > Chordata > Mammalia > Artiodactyla > Bovidae > Neotragus > Neotragus pygmaeus. The sequence goes on from SJYV01029351.1 coordinate 31,745, forward strand.
TAACGAAGAGGGAAACAGATGGCCACATACCTGTCATAAGCCATGACAGAGAGAAGGAAGACTTCAGTTCCCACAAAGGCCACCAGAAAATAAAGCTGCAAAGCACACCCAATGTAGGAAATGCTGTGCTTCTCAGTCAAGAGGTTCTCCAGCATCTTGGGAACAGTAACTGATGGGCAGAAGATGTCTAAGAGGGACAGATTTGCCAAAAAGTAATACATGGGTGTGTGCAGTTTTTTCTCAGTTCCAATGGCCAAGAGAATAACTCCATTTCCCACCAAGGTGACCTGATAGATGATGGTAAAGACCACAAAAAGAGGGTAGCGCACCTCGGGCAGATCAGAAAGCCCTATAAGGATAAATTGAGTCACTGTGGTTTGATTGCAGATGCCCATCTCTTCAATTCACATCAATCTTTCTGGAAGTAATGTAACAAACAAAAATGAATTAGAGCAAAAAGCCAAAGAGGCAAACAGTGAGAAATTCTTGCAGAACAGATGGTGTGTGGTTGATCATGAATTATGTAAAATAATATTTTATTAGAGATTTTCATTATTATAACTGCTGTTAAATACATCTCCTGTGTTCATAATTCTTGAAAGATTTATCCTCAGTGATCCTTGTCAGGAGGAATCCCTCTGAGAAAGTAAGAATACTTTTAAAAATTTGCCTTCAGTAATACCATTGTAGATTCTTCAGGAATGCTTGAGATTTCACAATTCAGTGACACTAACATTCTGTTTCTCACATCTGCTTGGACATTTACCTTATTTTGCCTTGTATTACCTCAATGTGTATTATTTTATACACTATCTCAATACAAACTGTTTGAAGGTAGAAGCTATATATTATTCCTTGGTACTTAAATTTAATATCTGCTACCAACCTCAAATATATCATATAAAAATGTTTATCTAAATGATTGGTGAAAAAGGAATAAATGTTTTATTTGTATAAGAACTTTTATCTAAATGATTCTGAGGGGGATTCAGGATTGGGAATTTGTGTACACCTGTGGTGGATTCATGTCGATGTATGCCAAAGCCAATAGAGTATTGTAAAGTAAAATTTAAATAATTAATTAATTAATTTTAAAAAAGAAGAACAACTTCAAAAAAAAAAGAATAAATGAGGTTTTACCTTCTCTGACAAAATGTTTCTATTAGTAATAAATAAATATGGAAACACTTTTGTAACTTCAAAGTCGTACTTTTTTAAATATCCGCAACTATGTATTTTCCAGAAAGAGTATACCCTATTATGATTGTTAGCCTATAAAATATAAATATGACTTGGTTGATAATGTTTGAACGTCACCCAAAAAAGAAACAAATGTATTCATTAATATTCAATTTATTTTCCTTTTAAAGTTTAAATATTTGACCTGTGTCTGAGTATTTAAAGAATTATGAAGTTGCAAAAGTTAAATATGCTTGAACATACCACTAATACTGAGTCTCCTGCATTGCAGGCAGATTCTTTACCATCTGAGCCACTGGTGATACCAACTGTTATTTAATTTCATTTTTATGTATCTTAATAGTCCACATAATCATCCAGTTTATTATATTTACAAAAAGTATTTTGATTGAAAATCTACAATATCTCTGTGGATTTTGTCACTTTATAAACTTTTTTTTTTTGCTTTGCTCAATTTTCTTTTTTTTTTAATTAATTAATTTATTTTTTTAAATTTTACTCTACAATACTCCACTGGCCCTGCCACACATCGACTTTGCAAACTTTTAAAATATCACATGCATATATTATAGAAAAATGTGAATAGAAAATAAAATAAAAAGCCATTTTCAATGCCCACTCCCTCCTTCACATTTATTGTGCCAACTGAAAACTGTTAAATGATTTCTGAAATAAAATATATTAATATAAACAGCACTATTATACACAATGATTTATTTATATGCATTAAATGAAATGGATTTCAGCCACCTTTTCCCCATGCAATGTTTAAACAAAAATCTTTGAGACACTTTGGGAGATGTTTTTACTCTTTCTACAAGGAATACCAGAACTATACCATGCTTGGGAAAAGAAAAAAAAAAAAAAACTTTTATCAATAATTCTCAAATCATGACATTTAGGAAATAAGATCACTGTGATAATTACAAAGTATATATAATTTTCAATCTATAGAAGGCATTTAATGAATGAGTTAAATAACGCCTGGGCATCTGTAGGTGGCAGGAGACGTCTGTAAGGTCACCCCTTCGCCCCTCCTCTCCCGCCTCCTCCCCCTTCTTCTTTCAACCTGGCTTCCTTTCCTCCCTTGAAATCTTTGATGTTAGCACTTGGAGTCTTGTATTAAAAAGTTTCCCTGGTGGTGCAGAGGTTAAAGCGTCTGCATGCAATGTGGGAGATCTGGGTTCAATCCCTGGGTTGGGAAGATCCCCTTGAGAAGGAAATTGCAACCCACTCTAGTTGCTTTTACTTTCAATGAATGAGTTAAAATGTCAAAACAAAAACATCTAATGTGTCATTTCTCAAATTCTCAAATTTTCCATAGTCTATTGTGCTGTTCAATTTCAGTCTACAGTTAATATTTTTAAAATAATATAGTCACTTCAATAAGTTTTTGAAGGTACTTTATAAGAAAATATTTTGAGATAATAAATATTAATTTCTATACTAAGTACCCATTTTTCTTTATACCCACACTTACTAATTTGTTTCATTTTTTGCAAGGATTATAAAAAATAAGTCAAAATTATCCTGACAAACACATAAGGTATCTCTACATAAGGATATATAATCAACATATGTCTTTTAAAACATAATGAAGTGAAATGAAGTGAAGTCGCTCAGTCCTGTCTGACTCTTTGTGACCCCATGGACTGTAGCCTACCAGGCTCCTCCGTCCATGGGATTTTCCAGGCAAGAGTACTGGAGTGCATTGCCATTTCCTTCTCCATTAAAACATAATCGATTTTTGCTAAACTTTCCACTTTATCATTTAAGTACGTTAGGTTAAGCTTAGGTTCTTGGCATATAGAATGCAGAATTTGTTCATTTGGGAAGGAAACTTTTGTTCATTTTTAACAATACACTCCTTTTAAATCAAACATATTTAAAGCTTAGGTGTTTGATATATATAGAGAGAAATAAGTGCATTTTTTAATTTAAATAATATATTGCTGAGGATGAAGTTTTGTAACATTTTGTATTAATTTAGGAGATTGGGTTAATAAAAAGAAAGAAATTCTCATGAAGTGTAATCTGTCACCTTGTTTGTGAAGTTAATTGGTGTAAATATAAGCATATGAGTGTATGAAGAGAATACAGGTTGAAATTACTTTTTTATCATAAGCAGCCAAATATAATGAGAACAGGAGCTAAGATGTATGTCATAAGATTAGCCTTCTTTGGAAATTTCCTAGAAAACAAACTTTCTTATTATTTGTATATGGCTTACCCTTTTGTATATGGTGAAACCAGCTGTATCATATATGAAGTTCTTTTCTTTAGCAAATAATCACTTCAAGGTTCAACTACACAGAGAAAAAAGTTAGTTAATTATTCACTAATAATCACTGAAAAAATGCTAGCTCTTGAGAAATTTCAAAATTTATAAATTATTTAGCACATCAATTACAAATAAAATATATTTATTAAAGCAATATTGCTAAATAATAAGTTCTATATCCTTCATTTTTATTGCATGAAATAATAGCCAAAATAATAAAGAAAAATATTCTTGTTACATATAATATCTCCACCTGCCTCGTGACATCTTTGTTCCTTATGGTTTCATGGACCCAGTTCTACAGAGTGTACTTTCAGGTCAAAAACACTGGTTAGATACAGCAGCATTTCACATATAGAAGGTTTGGATGCACACTTCTGTGAGTATGCACAACTTTTATAACTTAAAGTATTTACAGAGACATTCATTCTATTATATTTGAAATTTTGCTCTTAATCTTACTCGTATGGTATTCAGTTTTAAATAATTTCTTAAATGTATATATTTTCTCAACATCCAATTATTAACCTTAAATTTAAAATTCTAGAATTTAATGTACAATTCAGAGGGTTCATTAGAAACCCAAACATTCACTAAAAAGAAAGTAAAATGAACTAGCTGGAAAAAAAAGTTCAGTAAATATAAGCAAACTACTCACTCCTACATAGGTGCATCCTGTAATTTCCTTTATAGTTTATATTACGCCCACTTTTTCCTTAGGGAGAAAAAACAATAATAAGGACTATAGAGAGTATATACTTTCTTCTTCATAGTCTAATTTACTACCAACCTAACAATGGACACCTGGAGGACACAAACAAAACCTTGGAGACCAAGGAGAAAGGAGTAGTGACCCCACAAGAGACTGAGCCAGACTTGCTTGTGACTGTTTGGGAGTCTCTGGCAGAGGCATGGGTTGATAGTGGCATGGGGTTGATAGTGGTGGGGGCACTGAGAGTAGTGTTCCTGGGAGGTGTGGCATGCACACCATCCTTTTGAATGAGGTTACCATTACTCCTACTCTAGTTTGCCCTTAGGCCAAACTATAGGGAGGGAACACAGTCCCACCCATCAGCAGATTAATTGGATTAAAGATTTACTGGGCACCATTTATTTGCCCATCAGAGCAAAGACTAGTTTTCCCCAGTCAGTCCCTCTCATCAGGTGGCTTGTACAAGCCTCTTAAATCCTCATCCATCAGAGGGCAGACAGAATGAAAACCACAATCACAGAAAACTAACCAAAATGATTACATGGATCACAGCATTGTATAAGTTAATGAAATTATGGCCCATGCCATGTATGACCACCCATATGGAGATGGAGAGTATTGTCAAAATGTGATCCACTGGAGAAGGGAATGGCAAACCACATTCTTGCTTTGAGAACTCCATAAACAGCATGAAAAAGTAAAAAGATATGATACTGAAAGATGAACTCCACAGGTCAGGAGGTGTCCAATATACTACTGGAGAAGAACAGAAAAATAGCTCCTGAAGGAATGAACAAGCTGAGCTAAAGCAGAAATGACTCCCAGTTCTGGAGGAGTCTGGTGGTGAAAGTAAGGTATGATGCTATAAAAAACAATATTGCATAGGAACCTGGAATGTTAGGTCCATGAATCAAGGGAAACTGGCAATGGTCAAATAGGAGACTGCAAGAGTGAACACTGACATTTTAGGAGTCAATAAACTAAAANAGTATGGGGTATCTCTTTATGGCTGCTCCAGAAAATCACAGCTGCTGCTCCTTATCTTGGATGAGGGCTATCTCCCTACTGCCACCGTTCCTGACCTTCTATCTTACATGATAATATCAATGTTTAAAAAATAATAATAAAGGTTTCACCATCACACAAAAGCCTTGAGCAGACACTGGTAAAACATTTGGAAGTTTTATGAAGCCTCATGTACCCTTGGTGTCTGAATGACACAGTGATAATCTCTCATCTTTGCTTTGGGCATTGTCTTGCATTTCTGTCAGGGAGGAAGTCCTTAGGTCTTATTTCAATATAATTACTATGGCAAGTTCTTAGTTTTATTTAGATGTAACTATCTCAGGTGGCATTAGTGGTAAAGACCCTCTCTGTCAAAGCAGGAGACATAACAGATGTGGGTTTGACCCCTGGGTTGGGAAGATCCCCNCCTTAGGTCTTATTTCAATATAATTACTATGGCAAGTTCTTAGTTTTATTTAGATGTAACTATCTCAGGTGGCATTAGTGGTAAAGACCCTCTCTGTCAAAGTAGGAGACATAACAGATGTGGGTTTGACCCCTGGGTTGGGAAGATCCCCTGGAGGAGGGCATGACAACACACTCCAATATTCTGCTTGGAAAATCCCATGGACACAGAAGCCTGGTGAGCTACAGTTCATGGGATCGCACAGTCAGACACGACTGAAGCAACTTGGTCCATTAAATATGTCTTAATATTAAGCACTCAAAGGAATAGCATGTTTACCTAAAAGATAAATGCAAACTATTATTTTGACATTATTGTTTTAAAATACAGTAACAATACACTGAAATTTAACCCTTTTATACACACAGGCAGAAACACACACATCACTAATAAATATTTCATACTTTGGAAGAAGAGTGTGAGAATTGGTTTTGAAGAAATCATGAACACCCCTAAATATAAGGCAAGAGATTAGGAACATTAAGACCATAAACAGGAGTATCTCAGAAAACTTATAAAGTTTGAGAAAGGTTAAGCTCTGTAAAACAAAAAGTATTATTGTGTCAATATTCATAAACACTGCTTCTTGCATTACAGGGATAATTCTGTCTTTGGCTTTAATATTCCTCCCTTTGCCCCAGTCATGTTTGTTTTGTTTTGTTTTGTTTTGTTTAATTCTGCTGTGCTGGGGTTTGTGGGGAAAGGATTTGAGGATATTTAGGGAAAATGATAATCGAAGCCAATGATTAAGGATGACTAAGAAAGAGTTTTTCAGTAGTCTGGAGGAAACAGACTCTGGTGTGCTCTTCAACTGCCTTTTATGCAAATATGTTTTAAAGAAATAAACAATTTGGGATCTGATGAACAGGGTAAATTTTGTATACTGCATATTTTCCATAGACTTTTCCTCCACTGTGATCTTGCTCTCTATCCCTTCCCTTTCTCTGCTCCCTTTTCCATTCTCTGTATCTCTTCTCCCCCCTCCTTTTTCCCTTCTTTCTTCTCTTTCCTTTTCTTCTCCTCTCCTCTTTCTCTTTTGCTACTTCTATGTGTCATAGGTTTTGTACAAGAATTAGATGAATAATTTTACTTCCAATTATTTANTTAATTTAATTCAGATGGCCATTACATCTACTACTGCAGGCAAGAATACCTTAAAAGAAATGGAGTAACCCTCATAATCAACAAGAGTCTGTAATGCAGTAGTTGGGTTCAATCTCAAAAAAGACAAAATGATCTCTATTCATTTCCAAGACAACCATTAAATATCACAGTAATCCAAGTCTATGCCCCAGCCACTAAAGTTGAAGAAGCTGAAGTTGAACAGTTCTATTAGAATTTACAAGACCTTCTAGGATTAAACCCCCAAAAGACATCCTTTACATTATAAAGGACTGGAAGACAGGAGCAGGAAGTCAAGAGATACCTTGAGTAATAGGCAAGTATGGCCTTGGAGTACAAAATGAAGCAGGGCAAATGCTAACAGAGTTTTGCCAAGAGAACACAATGGTCATTGCAAACATCCTCTTCCAACAGCGCAAGAGATGACTCTACACATGGACATCACCAGATGGTCAATACCAAAATCAGTTTGAGTATACTCTTTCTAGCCAAAGATGGAGAAGCTCTATACAGTCAGCAAAGAAAAGACTTGGAGCTGACTGTGGCTCAGATCATGAACTCATTGTTGAAAAATAAAAACTTAAATTGAAGAAAGTAGGGGAAAACACTAGACTGTTCAGTTCAGCTCAGTTCACTCATTCAGTCGTGTCCAACTCTTTGCGACCCCATGGACTGCAGTATACCAGGTCTTCCGGTCCATCACCAACTCCTGGAGTTTACCAAAACTCATGTCCATTGATGGAAAAGGCGATGGCATTCCACTCCAGTAACCTTGGCTGGAAAATCCCAAGGACGGAGGAGTCTGGTAGGCTGCAATCCATGGAGTCACGAAGAGTGGGACACGACTGAGTGACTTCATTTTCACTTTTCACTTTCATGCATTGGAGAAGGAAATGGCAACCCACTCCAGTGTTCTTACCTGGAGAATCCCAGGAATGGGGGATCCTGGTGGGCTGCCGTCTATGGGGTTGAACAGAGTAGGACATGACTGAAATGACTTAGCAGCAGCAGCAGCATGTCCACTGAGCCGGTGATGCCATCCAACCATCTCATTTCCTATCATCCCCTATTCCTCCTGCCCTCAATCTTTCTCAGCATCAGGGTCTTTCAAATGAGTCAGCTCTTTGCATCAAGTGGCCAGAGTATTGGAGTTTCAGCTTCAGCATCAGTCCTACCAATGAATATTTAGGACGGATTTCCTTTAGGATGGACTGGTTGGATCTCCTTGCAGTCCTAGGGACTCTCAAGAGTCTTCTCCCACATCACAGTTCAAAAGCATCAATTCTTTGGCACTCAACTTTCTTCACAGTCCAACTCTCACATCCATACATGACCACTGAAAAAACTATAGCCTTGACCAGATGAACCTTTGTTGGCAAAGTAATGTCTCTGCTTTTAAAAATGCTGTCTAGGTTGGTCATAACTTTCCTTCCAAGGAGTAAGCGTCTTTTAATTTCATGGCTGCAATCACCATCTGCAGTGANTCTTATCTCTCTTTGCTATTCTTTGAAACTCTGTATTCAAATGTATATATTTTTCCTTTTCTCCTTTGATTTTTGCTTTTCTTCTTTTCACAGCTATTTCTAAGACCTCCTCAGACAGCCATTTTGCTTTTTTGCATTTCTTTTTCTTGGGGATGGTCTTGATCCCTGTCTCCTGTACAATGTCATGAACCTCCACCCATCGTTCATCACTCTATCAGATATAGTCCCTTAAATCTATTTCTCATTTTCACTGTATAATCGTTAGGTGTTTGATTTGGGTTATAGCTGAATGGTCTAGTGGTTTTCCCTACTTTCTTCAATTTAAGTCTGAATTTGCCAATAAGGAGTTCATGATCTGAGACACAGTCAACTTCCAGTCTTGTTTTTGCTGACTGTATAGAATTTCTCCTTTTTTGGCGCCAAAGAATTTAATCAATCTGATTTCAGTATTGACCATCTGGTGATGTCCATGTGTAGAGTCTTATCTTGTGTTGTTGGAAGAGGAAGTCTGCTATGACCAGTGCAGTCTCTGGTGGCCTGCTGCAGGGTTGGGGGCACTGAGTGTAGCAGTACATGCATGGGATCTTTTGAGGGAGGTCACCATTATCTTCATTACTTCCACCTTGGTTGGCCCTAGGTAAATAGCAGGGAGGGAACACATTTCCATCCATCAACAGAAAATTGGATTAAGATTTACTGAACATGGCCCTGGCCATCAGATCAAGACCCAGTTTCCCCCCTCAGTCAGTCCATCCCATCAGGAACCTTCCATAAACCTCTCCATCAGAGGGCAGATAGTCTAAAAATCACAATCACAGGAAACTAACCAATCTAAATCACATGAACCACAGCTTTGTTTAACTCAATGAAACTATAAGCCATGCCATGTAGGGCCACCCAAGATGGACAGGTCATGGTGGAGAGTTCTGACAAAATGTGGTCCACTGGAGAAGGGAATGGCAAACCATTTCAGTATTTCTGCCCTCAGAGCCCCATGAATAGTATGAAAAAGCAAAAAGATAGGACACTGAAAGATGAACTCCCCAGGTAGGTAGGTGCCCAATATGCTACTGGAGATCAGTGGAGAAACAACTCCAGAAAGAATGAAGACCACTAAGGTATGACCTAAATCAAATCCTTTATGATTATACAATGGAGGTCGAAAATAGATTCAAGAGATTATATCTGGTAGAGTTCCTGAAGAACTATGGAGGAGGTTCATAATATTGTACAGGATGCGGTGATCAAAACCATCCCCAGGAAAAGAAATGCAATAAGGCAAAATGGTTGAGAAAAGAAGAGAAGCGAAAGGCAAAGGAGAAAAGGAAAGATATATCCATCTGAATGCAGAATTCCAGAGAATAGCAAGGAGAGATAAGAAAGCCTTCTTAAGTGAACAATGTGAAGAAATAGAGGAAAACAATAGAATGGCCAAGACTAGAGATCTCTACAAGAAAATTCACATTTCAGGCAAAAATGGGAACAATATAGGACAGAAAGGTTATGGACCTAACAGAAGCAGAAGATACTAAGAAGAGGTAGCAAGAATACACAGAAGAACTGTACCAAAAAGTTCTTAATGACCTGGAAAACCACAATCTAGAGCCAAACATGATGGTGTGTGAAGTTAAGTGAACCTTAGAAAGCATTACTACAAACAAAGCTAGTGGAGGTGATGAAATTCCAGCTGAGCTAAAATATGGAATTTTAGCATCCTAAAAGAATTTGCTGTTAAAGTACCACACTCAATATGCCATCAAATTTGGAAAACACAGTGGTGGCCACAGGACACAAGACATAGGAAAAGGTCAGTTTTACATTCCAATCCCAATGAAGAGCAATGCCAAAAAATGTTCAAACAATTGCACAGTTGCACTTATTTTAATGCTCAAAATACTTCAAGTTAGGCTTCAACATTACGAGAACTTACAGATGTACAAGCTGGATTTAGAAAAAAGAGAGCAACAAGAGATCAAGTTGCCCATGTCCATTGGATCATTGAAAATGTAAGAGAATTCCAGAAAAACATCTACTTCTATTTCATTGACATCGCTAAGGCCTTTGATTAAGAAACAACCGTTAGAATGAGTGTATCACAATAAAATGTGGAAAATTCTTAGATGGGAATATTAGACCACTTTACCTGCCTTCTGAGAAATGTGCATGCAGGTCAAGAAACAACTGTTAGAATGAGTCATGGAACAACAAACTGGTTCAAAATTGGGAAAAAAGTATGTCAAAGCTGTATATTGTCGACCTACTTATTTAACTTATATGCAGAGTATATCATGTGAAATGCTTGGCTGGATGAGTCATAAGCTGAAATCAAGCTTGTCACGAGAAATATCAATAATCTCAGATATGCAGATGACACCACTCTAATGTAGAAAGTGCACAGGGACTAAAGAGCTTCTTGATGAAGGTGAAAGAGGAGAGTGAAAAAGCTGGTTTGAAAGTCAACATTCAGAAAATGAATACCATGGCATACAGTCCCATGACTTCATGGCAAATAGATGGGGAAACAATTGAAACAGTGACAGACTTTATTTTCTTAGGCCCCAAAATCACTGTGGATGGCAACTGCAGCCATAAAACTATAAGATTCTTGCTCTTTGGAATGAAAGCTATGACAAATCTAGACAGCATATTAAAAAGCATAGACATCATTTTGCTAACAAAGGTCCATATAGACAAAGTCATGCTTTTTCCAAAAGTCATGTATCGATGTGAGAACTGGACTATAAAGAAGGCTGAGCACTTCTGAATTGATGCCTTCAAACTGTGGTCCTGGAGAAGACTCTTGAGAGTCCCTTGGACTGCAAGGAAATCAGACCAGTCAATCCTAAAAGAAATCAACCTTGAATGTTCATTGGAAGGATTGACGCTGAAGCTGAAGCTCCAATACTTTGGCCACGTTATGTGAAGGATCAACTGATTGGAAATGATCCTGATGCCTGAAAAGATTGAGAGCAGAAGGAAAAGAGGGCAACAGAGGATGAGTGGCATCATTGACTCCACGGACATGAGTTTGAGCAAACTCCAGGAGATGGTAAAGGACAGGGAACCCTAGCAAGCTGCAGTCCTATTGTTGCTGCTGCTGCTGCTAAGTCACTTCAGTCGTGACCGACTCTGTGCGACCCCATAGACAGCAGCCTACCAGGCTCCCCCATCCCTGGGATTCTCCAGGCAAAAACACTGGAGTGGGTTGCCATTTCCTTCTCCAATGCATGAAAGTGAAAAGTGAAAGGGAAGTCACTCAGCCGTGACAGACTCTTCGCGACCCCATGGACTGCAGCCTACCAGGCTCCTCCATCCGTGGGATTTTCCAGGCAAGAGTGATGGAGTGGGGTGCCATTGCCTTCTCCAGTCCTACTGTTAGGAATGTAAATTGGTATAGCCACTATGGAGAACAGTATGGAGATTCCTTGTGTGGGTGTGTTCTCAGTAGCTCAGTCATGTCCAACTCTTTCCTTAAACTCTAAAGTTAGAGCAACCATATGATTCTTTTTTACTTTCTTTTCCGTTTTGGTTATTAAAATATTGAGTATAGTTCCCTGTGCTGTATAGTAAAATCTTGTTGGTTATCTATTTTGTATATGTGCTGTGCTTAGACCCCCAGTCGTGTCTGAATCTTTGTGACCCCGTGGAGTGTAGCCCACCACACTCCTCTGCCCACGAGAACTCTCCAGGTAAGAATCCTGGAGAGGGTTGCCATGCCCTCCTCCAGGGGATCTTCCCAACCCAGGGATAGAACCCAGGTCTCCCACATTGCAGGCAGATTCTTTATCACCTGAGCCACTAGGGAAGAGCTTTTTATGCTTTAATTCCAAACACTTAATTTATCCTGCCCCCTCTTCTTTGGTAACCATAAGTTTGTTTCCTATGTCTGTGAGTCTATGACTGTTTTTAAAATAATTCATTTGTATAATTTTTATATATCAAATTTCTCTTTGTCTGGCTTACTTCACTTAGTGTGATAATCTATAGGTCCATCCATGTTGCTGCAAATGATATTATTTCATTCTTCTTATGGATGAGGAATAGTCATTGTATATACATAAACCACATCTTTTTTACCAATTAATCTATTGATGAGCATGTAGGATGCTTCTGTGTTGTGGCGATTGTAAATAGTGCTCCTGTGAATATCGAGGTGCATATCTCCTTTAGAACTATGTTTTACTATGGATATATGCCCAGAATTGCTGAATCATATGGTCATTTGGTTTTTTTTTTATTTTTAAGGAACGTCCATACTGTTATAGTGACTGAACCAATTTACATTCCTACGAAGAGTGTAGGAGAGTTCTTTTTTCTCTTCACTCTATGAAACATTTATAATTTGTATACTTTTGATGTTGGCCATTCTTATCACTATGAGGTGATACTTCATGTAGTTTTGATCTGAGTTTCTCTAGCAATTAGGGGTTGAGCATTTTTTTTCATGTGCATTTGGCCATCTGTATGTCTTTTTGAAGAAATGTCTTTTTAGAATTTCTGACTATTTTTGCTTGGTGTGTTTTCATATATATGTGTGAAATAACTGCATGAGATATTTGTATTTTCTGGAGATTAATTTATTGAGAGTCTCATCATTTGTGAACTTTTTCTCTCCTTCTATAGGACATTTTGTTGTTGTTGTTTGCTTATGGCTTCCTTTGCTGTGAAAAAGCTTTCAAGTTCAGTTACATCTTATTTGTATTACTGTTATTCTTATTTCTATTACTCCAGGAGATGAAGCCATTAAAAATATTGCCACAAATCAGACCTCAGTACAAGATGGTGGAGTAGAAATGCATGCACTCATTTCTGCAAGAGCTCCAAAATTTCAACTAGCTGTTGAACAACCATTGACAGGAGAATGCTGCAACTCACAAAAAAAAAAAAAAGATAATCCATGTTCAAAGACAAAGAATAAACTGCAGTGAGAATGTAGAAGGGGCACAAATATGATAAAATCAAATCCCATATACACTGGGTGGGCAGTGCACAAACTGGAGAACAATAATACCAAAGAAGTTTTCCCACTATTGTGAAGATTCTGAGACCCACATCAGCGTTCCCAGGCTGGGGATCTGGCAAAGAGAGTAGGAATTCCCAGAGAATCTGACTTTGAAGGTCAGTGTAACTTGATTATAGGACTTCCACAGGACTGGGGGAAAGAGATTCCACTCTAGGAGAGCACAAACAAAACCTTGCATGCATCAGGACCCAAAAGAAAAGAGCAGTAACCCCACAGGAGACTAAACCAGACATACACGCTAGTGTTGGAGGGTCTCCTGTGGAGGTATGGGTCAAGAATGGCCTGCCACAGGCATGGGGGCACTGGTAGCAGTGGTCCTGGAAGCATCCCCTTGGTATAAATCCTCTTGGTGGTCACCACTAACCCTTCCATAGATCCCATAGACCCTGGAGCTGGGTAGTATCAGGTTAAACAAGCTCAACCCCACTTATCAGCAGACAATTGGATTAAAGTTTTACTGAGTGTGGCCCTTACCACTGGGGCCTAAGGAAGACCTAGTTTTTCCCACCACAAATCCCTTCCATCAGGAAGATTGCACAAGCCCCTTAGCTTCACCCAGCCAAGGGCAGACAGAAGAAGTAAGAAGAACCACAATCCCACAGCTGCTAGAATGAAAACCATTACACAGAATGTTAGTCAAAATGAAAATGTAGGTCATGTTCCAGATGAAGAGACAAGATAAACCCCCCAAAAAAACAACTAAACGAAGTGGAGATAGGCAATTTTCCAGAAAAAGAATTCAGAATAATGATAGAGAAGATGATCCAAGATCTCAGAAAAGAAATAGAGAAGACGCAGGAAATGTTTACCAAAGCTCTGGAAGAACAAAGGAACAAATAAATAGAGATGAACAATACACTGGAAAAAATCAATAGCAGAATAACTGATGCAGAAGAATGGACAAGTGACCTGAAAGACAGAATAGTGAAAATTGCTGCCACTAAATAGAATACAGAAAAAAAAAAAGAATGAAAAAAATTCTGGGTTGGATGAAGCACAAGGTGGAATCAAGATTGCTGGGAGAAATATCAACAACCTCAATTATGCAAGATGACACCCCTTATGGCAGAAAGTGAAGAGGAACTAAACAGCCTCTTGATGTAGGTGAAAGAGGAGAGTGAAAAAACTGGCTTAAAACTCAATATTCAAAAATTGAAGATCATGGCATCTGGTCCCATCACTTCATGGCAAATAGATGGGGAAACAGTGGGAAAGAGTGACAGACTTTATTTTCTTGGGCTCCAAAATCACTGCAGGTGGTGACTGCAGCCATGTACCCAAAAGATGCTTGCTCCAAGATCATAGCTTGGATAAAAAGCTATGATCAACCTAGAAAGAAAAGAAAGAAAGAAAAAATCAATCAATCATGTCCGACCCTTTACAACCCCATGGACTGTGGCCTACCAGGCTCCTCTGTCCATGGGATTTTCCAGGAAAGAGTATTGGAGTGGGTTTCCATTTCCTTCTCCAGTAGCATATTAAAAAGCAGAGACATTACTTTGCCAACAAAGTTCTGTCTAGTCAAAGTTATGGTTTTTCCAGTAGTCATGTATGACTGTGAGAGTTGGGCCATAAAGAAGGCTGAGTGCTGAACAACTGATGCTTTCAAAGTATGCTGTTGGAGAAGACTCTTGAGACTGAGTCCCTTGGACTGCAAGGAGATCAAACCAGTCAATACTAAAGGAAATCCATCCTAAATATTCATTGAAAGGACTGATGCTGAGGTTGAGGCTCCAGTACTTTGGCCGCTTGATGTGAAGAGCCAACTCACTGGAAAAGACCCTGATGTTGGGAAAGACTGAAGGAAGGAGGTGAAGGGAATAATGAGAGGACGAAACGGTTGGATGTCATTACTGATTCAATGGACATGAGTTTTAGCAAGCTCCAGGAGATGGTATAGGATAGGGAAACCTGGCGTGCTGCAGTCCATGGGGTTGCAAAGAGTAGGACACTACTGAGTGACTAAACAACAACAAAAACGTATATCATGTCATCTGTAAATAGTGACAGTTTTACTTCTTTACCAATTTTTACCATTTTTATTTATTTTTCTTTTCTAATTGCCATGGCTAGGACTTCCAAAACTATGTTGAATAAAAGTAAGAGTGGACCTCCTTGCTTTATTTCTGTTCTGATACGATATGTTTTCAGCCTTTAACCATTGAGTATGAAGTTAGCTGTAAGGTGCTGTCATGTTCCTGCATGCATGTTAAGTCACTTCAGTCATGTCTGATTCTGTGCAACCCTATGGACTATAGCCTACCAGGCTCCTCTGTCTATGGGATTCTCAAGGCAAGAATTCTGGAGTGAATTGCCATGCCTTTTTTCACGGGATCTTCCAGACCCAGGGACTGAACCCACTTCTCCTATGTCTCCTGCACTGACAGGCAGGTTCTTTCCTGCTAGTACCACCTGGGAAGCCTGTATCCACTGTATTATGTTGAAGTATGTTCCCTCTGTGCTTCTCAGGTGCTGCAGTGGTAAAGGATCTACTTGCCAATGAAAGAAATGCAGAAGAAAATCACTGAATCAGGAAGATCGCTAGGAGTAGGAAATGGAAACCCACTCCAATATTCTTATCTGGAAAATTCCATGGAAAATGAAGCCTGACAGACTCCAGTCCATAGGGTGCACAGAGTCAGGCACGACTGAGCAGTCAATCGTGAGCATGTTCCCTCTACACTCACTTTCTGGAGAGTTTTTATCATAAATGAAAGTTGAATTTTACAAAAGCTTTTTTTGCATCAGTTGAGATGATTTTTTTTAGTCTTCAGTGTGTTAACATGGTGTGTCACACTTACTGATTTGTGCATTTGATCATGGTGATCTTTTTATGAATTTGGCTTGCTAGTACTTTTTTTTTGAGTAGTTTTGCATTTAAATTCATTATGAGATTGGCCCGATTTTTTGTGTGTGCTATCTTTATCTGATTTTGGCATCAAGATGATGGTGGCCTCACAGTATGAACCTGAAAATGATGCTTCTGCAATTTTTCAGGAGAGTTTCAGAATGATAGGTGTTAACTCTTTTCTAAACTTTTATCAGAATTCATCTGTGAAGCCATCTAGTCCTAGACTTGTTTTTTGAAAGTTTTAAAATCAAAGTTTCAGTACTTGTAATTTGTCAGTTCATATTTTCTCTTTCTTCCTGGTTCAGTTTTAGAAGTTTCTATCTTTCTAAGAATTTCTTGGTTTCTTTTATATTATCCAGTTTATTGGCATGTGGCTGTATGCAGTAGTCTCTTATGGTTTTTTGTATTTCTGATGTGTCAGCTGTAACTTGGCCTTCTTCATTTTTAAATTTATTTGAGACCATTGCCATTTTTTCTTGAAGAATTTAGCTGTTGAGTTCAGTTCAGTTCAGTCATTCAGTCAAGTCCGACTTTTTGTGACCCCAAGAATCGCAGCATGCCAGGCGTCCCTGTCCATCACCATCACCCAGAGTTCACTCAGACTCATGTCCATGGAGTCGGTGATGCCATCCACCATCTCATCCTATGTTGTCCCCTTCTCCTGCTGTGCCCAATCCCTCCCAACATCAGAGTCTTTTCCAATGAGTCAACTCTTCGCATGAGGTGGCCTAAATACTGAAGTTTCAGCTTTAGCATCATTCCTTCCAAAGAAATCNGCAGCCATGAAATTAAAAGACGCTTGCTCCTTGGAAGGAAAGTTATGACCAACCTACATAGCATATTCAGAAGCAGAGACATTACTTTGCTAACAAAGGTCCATCTAGTCAGTTCAGTTCAATTCAGTTCAGTCGCTCAGTCATGTCTGACTCTTTGCGACTCCATGAATCACAGCACGCCAGGACTCCATATTTATTACCATCTCTTGGAGTTCACTCAGACTCACGTCCGTCGAGTCAGTGATGCCATCTAGCCATCTCATCCTCAGTCGTCCCCTTCTCCTCCTGCTTCCAATCCCTCCCAGCATCGAGTCTTTTCCAGTGAGTCAACTCTTCGCATCACGTGGCCAAAGTACTGCAGTTTCAGCTTTCACATCATTCCTTCCAAAGAAATCCCAGGGCTGATCTCCTTCAGAATGGACTGGTGGATCTCCTTGCAGTCCAAGGGACTCTCAAGAGTCTTCTCCAACACCACAGTTCAAAAGCATCAATTCTTCGGCACTCAGCCTTCTTCACAGTCCAACTCTCACATCCATACATGACCACAGGAAAAGCCATAGCCTTGACTAGACGGACCTTAGTCGGCAAAGTAATGTCCCTGCTTTTTAATATACTATCTAGGTTGGTCATAACTTTTCTTCCAAAGAGTAAGCGTCTTTTAATTTCATGGCTGCAGTCACCATCTGCAGTGATTTTGGAGCCCCACAAAATAAAGTCTGACATTGTTTCCACTCTTTCCCCATCTACTTCCCATGAAGTGATGGGACCGGATGCCATGATCTTCGTTTTCTGAATGTTGAGCTTTAAGCCAACTTTTTCGCTCTTCTCTTTCACTTTCATCAAGAGGCTTTTTAGCTCCTCTTCACTTTCTGCCATAAGGGTGATGTCATCTGCATATCTGAGGTTATTGATATTTCTCCCGGCAATCTTGATTCCAGCTTGTGTTTCTTCCAGTCCAGCATTTCTCATGATGTACTCTGCATA
>SJYV01029351.1:51169-61211 GCA_006410875.1 Neotragus pygmaeus
GGGACCGGATGCCATGATCTTCGTTTTCTGAATGTTGAGCTTTAAGCCAACTTTTTCGCTCTTCTCTTTCACTTTCATCAAGAGGCTTTTTAGCTCCTCTTCACTTTCTGCCATAAGGGTGATGTCATCTGCATATCTGAGGTTATTGATATTTCTCCCGGCAATCTTGATTCCAGCTTGTGTTTCTTCCAGTCCAGCATTTCTCATGATGTACTCTGCATATAAGTTAAATAAGCAGGGTGACAATATACAGCCTTGACGTACTCCTTTTCCTATTTGGAACCAGTCTGTTGTTCCATGTCCAGTTCTAACTGTTGCTTCCTGACCTGCATACAGATTTCTCAAGAGGCAGGTTAGGTGATCTGGTGTTCCCATCTCTTTCAGAATTTTCCACAGTTTATTGTGATCCACACAGTCAAAGGCTTTGGCATAGTAAATAAAGCAGAAATAGATGTTTTTCTGAAACTCTCTTTCTTTTTCCATGATCCATCTACTCAAGGCTATGGTTTTTCCATTGGTCATGTTTGGATGTGAGAGTTGGACTGTGAAGAAAGCTGAGCACTGAAGAATTGATGCTTTTGAACTGTGGTGTTGAAGGAGACTCTTAAGAGTCCCTTGGACTGCAAGGAGATCCAACCAGTCCATCCTAAAGGAGATCAGTCCTGAGTGTTCATTGGAAGGATTGATGCTGAGTCTGAGGCTCCATTACTTTGGTCACCTCATGTGAAGAGTTGACTCATTGGAAAAGACCCTGATGCTGGGAGGGGTTGGGGGCAGGAGGAGAAGGAGACAACAGAGGATAAGGTGGCTGGATGGCATCACTGACTCGATGGACATGAATTTGGGTGAACTCTGTGAGTTGGTGATGGACAGAGAGGTCTGGCATGCTGCAATTCATGGGGTTGCAAAGAGTCGGACACGACTGAGTGACTGATCTGAGCTGAAGTTCAGCATAACGTGTGACTTTGAAATATAGACTGCCAAGATTCTGCCTCTATGGTAGGAAAAGTCTCTGGGTCATGTGAACTCTGAAGTGCTGAAGGTAACGAACCCTGACATATACCCAGGCAGGCCAAGGGGAAGGCTCTCAAGGAGATGCATAAGTCTCAGGAGTTAACATGTCACTGCAGGACTTCCCTGTTGGCTCAGTGGTTAAGAATCTGGCTACTAATGAAAGAGACATGGGCTCAATCTCTGGTCTTGGAAGATTCCACAGACAGAAAACAACTAAGCCTGAGCACTGTAAGTACTGATCCCTACACCCCCTAGAGCCCCCGAGCCACAAGAGAAGCCACTACAGTGAGAAGTCCGAGCATCATAGCTAGAGAGCAGCCCCTGCTTGCTGCAACTAGAGAAAGTCTGCTTAGAGCAAGAAAGATTCAGTGCAGTAAAAAATAAATAAATATATATTTTTTAAAAAATGTCCCTGCAGCTCAACATTTCTCCACAGTATTGCACATATTTTAGTGGGGGGTTAGGGTTGGGGTGGGGGAGAAGGTGATACATAGGAGTTTCTGGCTGGTAACTAATAGTTGTTGGTTGTTTTTAATGTTTTCATTCTACACAGATTCTTATTCATATAAAATATGCCTTTTAAAATAATTTTCACATCTAAATACTTTAAAGCCAGCATGGAATTACTTTCATGCTCCCTCAGTTCAGTTCAGTTGCTCAGTCGTGTCCGACTCTCTGCGACCCCATGAATTGCAGCACACCAGGACTCCCTGTTCATCACCATCTCTCGGAGTTCACTCAGACTCATGTCCATCGAGTCTGTGATGCCATCCAGCCATCTCATCCTCGGTCGTCCCCTTCTCCTCCTGCCCCCAATCCCTCCCAGCATGAGTCTTTTCCAATGAGTCAACTCTTTGCATGAGGTGGCCAAAGTACTGGTGTTTCAGCTTTAGCATCATTCCTTCCAAAGAAATCACAGGGTTGATCTCCTTCAGAATGGACTGGTTGGATCTCTCAAGCGTCTTCTCCAACACCACAGTTCAAAAGCATCAATTCTTTGGCACTCAGCTTTCTTCACAGTCCAACTCTCACATCCATACATGACCACAGGAAAAACCATAGCCTTGACTAGACGGACCTAGTCGGCAAAGTAATGGTAATAACTGTTACATACATGGAATTTTTCAGTTGAAATCAAGCTGTATAATCACAGTGATTTCCATGCAAATTATCCTAGACATCATTCTGACCTAAAGAAACCTAACCTACAATTTTCAACTGCCAGATCACATGGAAGCAGTTGTCACAGAGGCAGACCCATGGAATAGTGAAGGATTCAGCAAAAAACAAGAGTTTCTTTCTACTCTGTGGTGATGGGATATCTGAGAAGGCTGAACTGAGAGATGAGAAAATGGAAAAGTCTTTGCTTAGGATTCTAACCCTAATGTTTCACTTATACTCTTGTCTGCATTAAATAAGATTCCCTACATTTCTGTACATTTGGACCTTGACACAAACAAATCAAAAGTACATGATAATTTTTCACTTTCCATTTAGTTCATTTACCTATTTCATTGTAGGATTTGATTTCAAAAACAAGCCACAATTTGCATATGTGGTGAATACAGATGTGAGTAAGTCATAGACCCGCCATTACCGTCTGGTAGAGAGAAGTACAGTGATGACTATGATACATTGTAGAATAAGATGTTCCTCTTATGAAAGGAAAGAAATTATAAATAAAGTGTTATTGGGTTGGAGATGAGGATAGAAGAAAGGACTGGTACTATTCAACTGAGATGGAATTAAAAAGTCATGACATTTGGGCATTGGACCTTAAGACACCCCCTTTTGGCCCTTTTCACCCCTATTGTTGCTCAGTCTCAAGTGGAGGGTCACCTTCTCTGGGAATTCTTCCTTGACTCCATCCCCAGACTGAGTTCCCTGGCCATTCATAGTCCTCCCATGTTGCTATTAAAGCCCTTTCCAGTGACATTAAAATGATTCTGCTAATCAGGGTATCGCCTACTATGTTGAATTTGAGGGCATTGACTTGTTCATCATTGCATCACTTTTGCAATCTTGGCACAGAGTAGATACCCAAAACTCTGTTTAACCAATGAAGAATGCTAAGATTTAAGCAGGACTACATCTCAAGGCGGGAAGCCCTGGTGACTCAGTAGTAAAGAATCCACCGGCAATGTAGGAGATGTGGGTTTGGTCTCTGGGTTGGAAAGAACCCTGGGTGAAAATGGAAATGGCATTCCAAATGGAAAAGAATTCTAGTATTCTTTCCTGAGAAGTCCCACTGACAGAGGAGACTTATGGGCTACAGTACATGGGGTAGCAAAAAGTCTGACATGACTTAGCGATTAAACAGCAACAGCAACACCTTGGGGAGAGACAGCATGAGATTACAGATTGGGAGATGACCAACCTAGAGGTGCTGGTCATGGAAGTTAAAGTGGGTGAGCTCCCTAAGGAATATGATACAGAGGAAAAGGGGATCAGCCCTTGTGGGACTCTCTTCTCAATGAGGTCCACTCCTAATAGGAGTAGCTGCTTCCTGCTTTATACTCACCACCTACTGCATCCTCACGCATCCTCAGGATGCCTCTTATCCTGGTTTTTTTTGGAGGGGGTGGGAGAGTGAGGGGGTCGCTTACAGGATTCTCACACCAGGTAGCAAATCCAGGACCCCTGCATTGGAAGTGTGGAGTTCTAACCACTGAACTGCCAGACAATTCCCAAATTTTTTCTTTATTAAGGCATTTTTCTATACTACCAACATTTTATTGCACTACAGCATTTCATTATATCACCAACAAAATGCCAAGAAGCAGGATGAGGCCAACCTTAGTTGCCTCAACATACCACTCATGGTTTAAGACCCAGCCATAGGAACAAATCCCATAAAACATCAAGACATACCCAGGAAAGACAGGTGACTTTCTCCGAAGTTTTTGTATTGAGCTCTCCAGTTCACCCAAGGTATTGATTCAGATACAAACAGGAGGTTGAGAACATAACCACCAGATCATCAAGTTGAGGCTGGCCTGAGAACCTTCATCATTGATCACTTTAACGAGAGTTAGTTAGCTAAATATTTCCATACCACTTTTTCTAAATGGATGATTCCTAAGGTTGAGATAACTTCCCTCAAGGTGCACATAATAAGTAGGTTATCCCTCCAGGACACATACCTTGCAAGATAGGGTCATCTTGTTTAGAGAGACTTTCACTGTCTTCTGATGGCAACATAATCTACTGATGATGTTTCTTCAAACCCTTGAAGTTTACGTGTGATCACCCTGATAATGCAGTTTACCATTTGGAGAGGAAAGAAGCAAGTTAATGACTGACTTTTACACAATAAGTATGCATCTTTCCCAGTGGTGCATGGAAAGGAAGTTTTGTTTGCAAACATCTGAGTTCTCCAAGCGGAACCTACACAGGTCACATAGCACAGGGTGATAGTTCTCCAAGGGAGCCCTAACATGGAGACAGTTGCAATTTTAGATAAAGTCACAGGAAAAGACTGAGAAGTTGGAATAAAGACATGAGCAGTATGAGATTAAAAGTGGCTTTGTGAATATCTGGAATTGTATCATTCTCTCTTATTCATGGAGAAACAGCAGTAATAAAAGATTGCTAAAAAAATATTTGACTGAAAACTAGGCCAGCATTGTCATTTACACTGTGACAATCTGTGTAAACTAGGGTGCAATCAACTTGAATTGCCTCTTCTCAATGTGGTCTACAACAGGAAGGGGATAAAGGCCTTCCTGCCTCTGAGAGTCCATGATGATCCACACCTGCAGAAGTCCAAGTAAACCGTCAGCTCCTCCTCATCGATAAACTTCTGTACCTGCGAATCTGGACTCTAAAAATGAGCCCCGTGGCTAAAACAGCTGGTTCCCACCACTACCACCACCACCTCATCAAGGGCTGTCATCTCACACTGATTTCTGATTTCTTGCAGTAATTTTCCCAATCTGAAATCTGAAAAAATACTTTTGTTTATTGTTTATTTCCCTTACTAGCATGTAGGCTTCATGAGGGAAGGGATTTTTGAATCTTTTTTGCTTCCAAATTCCTAGCAAATAAAAGAGTGCCTAACAGTTAGCACAAGATAGGTATTTGTTGAATGTTATAATTTAATTATGAAAATACTTGATTTGTCAGATTTCCTATTGGAAGGCATGTCTACCTACTTAGAATCTATTTTCAAGACAAATGGACCCTGAAAGTATTTGCTACTTATAACTTAACTATCATCCATTTCCTGAAATATAGGCATTTAGTTAAATATCATATTATTTTTAATCATATTTCTAACTAAAAGAAAAATACAAAATAAAGTCATCTGACTATACTGCTTTCATAGCTTCAAAAAATAACTTAATTTTTTAATTTCCTTATACTTCAAAAAAATTATCTGTTTCAATAAGATGACTTGAGGGGAAAACCAAGTTGGATTTCTTAGATAATCTAATGAAATAACACATATCTCAATCTTCACTTCAGTGCTTTTGTTANTGGACTCGAGAAGCCTCTAGTTCTTCAGTGTGACCAAGACTTGGATGGGACACAAAAATGCAAAAAGAGGCCAAAGAGCAGGAAGGGCTTCCCAGTGACATGGAATCTGTCATCTCTCTCACTTGCCAGTCCCCAACATTCTTGCTGCATGAAGGGTCATTAACCATTAGGGACCACTTGTGGATAAAGAAATCAATGGGTTGGAATTCTCAGGCTGTGTGAGGGAGTAGAGTCCTAATATCTAATGTTCCTTGACCTCAATTCATTCTTTGTGAGGCCATAGCTAATGCTTCTTACTTCAACACTCATTTTTGGATAATGTAAATACGTGGCATATAATGTTAACTGTTTTAAATATGCAATTATATTATGTCTTAAACTTGTTTTTCCACATTTCCTGGACCATGTTTATAAACATTATTTTACTTCTCTTTTGCAGAAATTCCAATTTCACAAATTTTTCTATTGAACAGCTTTTACTGTTATTTACATACACATACAACCTTATTTTTCACTTTTCTAACAATGACTAAAATACAGTAAAATAAGTATTGTTGTGTTCCCTCACTCAATATTGCTCACCCATGGAGAATACAAGTTTCATGAGAACTCAGTTGGATGATGGATTACTAGAGGGTCCCTATTATCTTATCCATGGGATGCAAATGAACATTTGTGGCTGAGAGAAAGGTTGGTGTAGAAACATTACTTGTGTTTTAAATCACAGGCTGAAGGTGACAGCTAGGACCCACAAGGGTGAGAAATCCAAACCAACCTTCGCCAACAGGCACATCTAGACAGGAGTGAGCATAACCATTCTAGGCTTAGAGGCCCTTCCCCAACCCATCCAACCTCCCAGAGCAATGTCCTCTTCAGTAAATCCCTGCAAGGAAATTTGATTGAGAACCAAGGACAATATAAGTAGGGTTGTCCCGAGGATGCTATTGTTATTGTCCTTTGGAAAGATGCTTAGTGCCCAAACTAATTTGAATATAGAGAGAAAAAGTGAAGTCTCTCAGTTGTGTCTGACTCTTTGCAACCCCCTGGACTGTGTCATACCAGGCTTCTCCGTTGATGGGATTTTCCAAGCAAGAATACCAGAGTGGGTTGCCATTTCCTTCTCTAGGGGATCTTTCTGACCCAAGGGGTCTANTGGTTATTTTTGGATCACAATAATTCTTGTAGTTGTTTTTTTCTTTCATGTATTTATTTATTATAATGAAATATATATAAAATATTTTTTTCTTTCCTATTTCCTCTGGGTGGAGTTCTAGTGCTGTGTTTAATAAAAGGGAGAGGGGTGTAAGTGGGCACCCTTGTCTTGTTTCTAATCATAGAAGAAAAGATGTCAGGTTTTCATCATTGAATATGATGTTAGCTGTAAGCTTGCTATATGTGAGCTTTATTATGTTCACATATGTTCCCTCTATACCCAGTTTATTGAGAGTTTTTATCATGAAAATCTTATTTTGTCAAATGTTTTTCCTGTATCTATAGAGATGATCATACAATTTTTCTCTTACTTCTATTAATGTAGTGCAGTATATTTATTGGATTGCATATGCTGCTTGGAATCCCAGGATAAATCTCACTTGGTCATGGTGTATGACCTTTTAATGTGCTGATGAGTTAGGTTTGATACTATTTTGTTGAAGATTTTTGCATCTATGTCCATCCAAGTTCATACAGTTTTATTTTCTTGTAGTGTCTTTGGCCTTGGTGTGAAGATATTTCTGGCCCAATAAAGTTAGTTTGCAAGTATTCCATAATCAGTTTTTTGGAAGTTTTAGAAGGGTTGGCATTAATTCTAAGGGTGTTTGGTACACTTCACCAATGAAACCAATGGTACAAGGCTTTTCTTCATTGGAAGCTTTTTTTATTACTGCTTTAATCTCCCTACTTGTTATTAATCTGTTTACATTTTCTATTTCTTCACTATTCACTTTACTAGATTATGTGTTTCAGGAAACTATTTTATCTAGGTTAATGTTTAGAGAAATATGCTTAATATATGAAAAATATGCCTATTTGGATGGGACAAATAGTTTCTTTAGGGCCGGCTGCATGTCTGTGTTTCTCAGACAGTAAACAGCAGGATTAAGACTAGGTGTTAGAATGGAGTAAAACACAGACACTAGCCGTCCTTGAAGGGGGAAGTAATGAGAAGTAGGTCTCAAGTAAGCAATGCTCCCAGTGACATAAAACAGAATGGTGGTGGTAAGGTGAGAGGAGCAGGTGGAAAAGGCCTTCCAGCGGCTACCAGCAGAGTGGGTCCGAGCGATGGTAGGAATGATGAGAACATATGAGATGATGGTGAGGGCAAAGGCACCAAGAATAGTACACCCGCCCACCACAAACCCAACTTCCTCATTGCTGTGGGAGTCACTGCAGGAGAGTCTCATGATAGGGGAGCTGTCACAGAAAAAGTGGTCAATGACATTAGGCCCACAGAACTGGAGGGAGAAGGTGTTGATGGTGTGAAAGATGGCGTAGAAAGCTCCGCTCAACCAGGCCACCATAACAAGCTCTGTACATAGTTTTCTGCTCATAATGACACCATAAAGGAGAGGCTTGTAGATGGCCAAACAACGGTCATATGCCATAGAGGTGAGCAGGAAGCACTCAGAAGCACACAGTGTTACAAACAAGAAGAGCTGAGCCACACATTCCCAAAAGGAGATGACTTCTGAACCCATGAGTGAATTAATCAGTGCCTTGGGGACGATGACTGTGGTGTAGCACATGTCCAAGAAAGAGAGATTCTTCAGGAAGAAATACATGGGGATATGGAGGCGGCTGTCTTGGCTCACAGCTGCAATGATGGAGATGTTCCCCAGGAGGGCAAAGAGATAGATGAAAAGGAAAAAGATGGTGCTAATGAGCCTCAGTTCAGGCATGTCTGAGAAACCCTTTAGAATAAATTCAGTTACCGTTGTCTCATTTGTCATTTCCCTCCCAAGTCATGAAAAGCAATAGTCAGAGAATATTCAAGATGGATATGGTCTTAGTGCAAAACACACACTCACAGATTGTTCCATAAAGATGGTAAAAAGTAAATCTGGTTCTCTGCATAATTCATGAATCCCACTTACTTTTCTTTTTCTTTTTTCTCTTGCTCTTTCTCTGTTGAGTCTGAGCAATAACAGATTATAAATGAACAAATAGGCATATATGTTCAGATACAATGGTTATATACATGCATAATAACAAGTTGTGAAAACCAATACAAAAGGTGAAATAATCATATTCATTTAGTAATTATCCACTCAACAAATTCTATTAATAAGTGAACTGCACTTGCAGTTTGTGAGTTTGTGGCAGGGGTGGGGAACACTGAAATGGCTGTAACAGAACCACACACAGAGGTTGAGCAGATACTATAAATATCTTAGCAGGTCAAGAGCTTGTAGTGATGGAATTGCTACAGGCTTCCCTATGAGATTTCAGTTACTGTAATGTCAAATTTTCACAGCTTTCAGTAGAAATAAACGAGCTTAGCATAACATTTACTAATGTTCCAAATAGAACTGTGGCCTGGATTTAACCTAGTGGTCTCTGCTAAATGCATGACTGTCTTGTCTCTGAGTCTTCTCTTACAGTAGAAGTCTTGCTAGCCTATGATCTTTAAAGTCACAATTTTAAGTCATGTTCCAGGAAAAGCATGTGAGACAGTGGCCTGAAATATTGGCACACGACTGGCCTTGTTTTAGGACCTACTGGTACTAAAGATTGACTTTGTCTGTGATACTTGAGTCTGATGGTTCATCACTCTCACTGCACCTGGAAGGTGTCATCAGTATCCTCACAGGACCTAACATTTTCAGTAAGAAAAGGAAAGTGAATATGGAGCAAAAAGCTTTGACTTGAGGAAGAGACAACCTGTTTGCCCACATGGTTCAAATAAGAGTTACTCTAAGAAACGATCCCCCAAAACGTTTGTATTTAACCAATAGGAGAAGGTGATGGCACCCCACTCCAGTACTCTTGCCTGGAAAATCTCATGGGCAGAGGAGCCTGGTGGGCAGCAGTCCATGGGGTCTCTAAGAGTTGGACACGACTGAGCGACTTCACTTTCACTTTCACTTTTCACTTTCATCCATTGGAGAAGGAAATGGCAACCCACTCCAGTATTCTTGCTTGGAGAATCCCAGGGACAGAGGAGCCTGGTGGGCCGCCGTCTATGGCGTGGCCAGAGTCGGACACGACTGAAGCAAATTAGCAGCAGCAGCAGCAGCAGCAGTGCTATAAAAACCATCTCGGACCCATTAAAATTTGACTTTTTAAACATCAATTTAATTTTCTTTTGAGAAAATATGTCACCTCTACAACTTTTATTGTTCATAATATAATTTTTGTGTCATTAGAGTAAATGAATTTTTATCACTTAGTCCAAAAGATTTTTAAGACCTAAAAAAATCTGTAACATATATGAAATAAGTGTGGTTATCTCTGGGAATGAGAAAAATTTTTTATTTTGTTACTTGCAAATTTGTACAAACACTTTAAATAGTTCTAATTTCCATATAAATGATTTTTGATGTTAAAAAAA
>SJYV01029352.1:0-22756 GCA_006410875.1 Neotragus pygmaeus
CTGATGCTGGGAGGGATTGGGGGCAGGAGGAGAAGGGGACGACTGAGGATGCGATGCCTGGATGGCATCACGGACTTGATGGACATGAGTCTGAGTGAACTCCGGGAAATGGTGATGAACAGGGAGGCCTGGCATGCTGGGATTCATAGGGTCGCAAAGAGTCGGACACAACTGAGTGACTGAACTGAACTGAACTGAGTTGGATCCCTGAGTCAGGAAGATCCCCGAGAGGAGGGCATGGCAACCCATTCCTGTATTCTTGCCTGGAGAAGCCCATAGACAGAGGAGGCTGGCGGAACCCTACAGCCCATAGGGATATAAAGAGTCAGGCATGACTAAGCAATTTGGCATGCATGCATGCCTCCCATCAAAAGAAGGTTTCATTGAGCACACAAATCCAGCTAAGAACCTGACAGCAGACAATTAGCCATTACTACCTTGACTCCAAGAAGTCACTTTTCCAAAATTACTATAAGCTAGGTCCTTTAACCACAATAAAATAATCACATTTCTTTTCCAGTTTACCTACCTTCCATTACCTTTTTCAATTCTTAGGGCATAAGAAGAGCTGTTCATCTCAAGAGAGGTTTTTGATGTTTCTCTTTGAGAAGTCTTTCCAGTTTTACCTTTTTAAAAAAAGGCTCTTGTAATATTATGACATAATGCACTCACTAGATGCATTGGGGACTCCCAGCATATTGGTGCCAAGGAAGCACTTCCATCCTGAAGAGCCTTCCAGATACTCAGCAAGCTCACATAAAGACAAATAATAAACTTAGGGAAAATCCTAACTAACACAGGGAGGGAAAAGAATCCCAGCCCTCACTAAGTGTCCCCTAGTCATGAAAGGAGCCTGTTAAAATACCCTGTGCCAAGAGACTGCAGAAGACCTCCATGAAGACATTAACCAGAAGGACAAGGAGAGCTTGGCCGATATCAAACAAGTGGCTGAAGATCTCATGTCCCTAAAGGATGCCTAGAAAATTTCAAAGTGCCTTACCTACAGGACAAAGGAAGGGAGAACATAGACTCCAGAAGGGTGGAGACTACTGTGCCTGCTGAGGGTACCTGTTAAAGTTCATCTGGATTTAATTTAAGTACTCACTTTTTAAACCTTCCAGGCAAGATTGTATATGTGAATCAGTGATGGCCAAATAATTAAAAATCCTCAAGGATTCAAAATTGTGGCTGCTTTAATTTCAAAATCAAATATATACTGAATTTATGTCATATACTCTGAACCACAACCTAGGACTGGAAGAAACCAGGTCAGAGTCACTAGATGGTATTCACATGGGGATGTCATTCACTTTGCAGTCTTTCGAGATGGCATCCCATAGCACTGCGCATGGCTCTGGCGGCACAGCAGAATCAGCCATAAAATCAGCAAATATCCCATCCCAACCCAGACTTCTGATTCTAATTTCTGGAAACGACGATCAAGAAGCAGTGTTTGTATGGTAACCCAAATGCATAGAGATGTTGGGTTAGTGTGGGCTACTTAATAAAAAATGATAATAAAAATAATAGAAACAAGGATTGAGTGCTTACTAGGTGGCAAATACTTCTGTAATCACTTACCATGCAGTGACTAATTAAATCTTTACTTTTTATTATTATTACTGTTTTCCTCATTTTACAAATACAGAGACTGAGATACAGGAATGGTGAGTAATTTACCTAAAGTGACCCAATCACAATGCACTATGCTGTCCTCATAAAGAGCACACCAAGGTCTTGAGAAGCAAGTGATTCACTAAGGTTACACAGCCAGTAGGCAAATCACTAAATTTTCCAGGTGTAAAGCATATACTATCTGCCCCTGAGAAGACAGGCATTTCGTATTTTTCCTTCATTCCACTAACATATATTAAGCACTAATTTGACCCCAGGCACTGTGCCAGGAGCTAGAGACACAGTGGGACAGAGCCAGGAGTTTATTGCCAAGGAATACACATACAGTGGTCATGTGGAATGTGGGATGCTTATCCTGAGTGTAAACTTCCCAGCATGGGGCCTTCCAGACCATCATCTATGGATATGTGAAATGAGTAGATTCCTCTTACGTCACATCCATCTGAGACAGAGCTTCCCCTTGGAGGACACTCACTTTTCTCTGCCTCACAGGATCAGGTTCTGGTGTCAGTCCCCACAGGGGAGGCCTCTATGTCTAGTCCACCTTCTAGTGTTGGTTCATTTATTCAATATCTTGTGTGTATGTTCCGTGTGCTAAAGATGCTGGCATTTTCCTTCTGATTTATTCAAAGCTCAAAATGGAAGATTTGGGAAATGATTCAAAAATGGAAATTTGGACATGCCATGTTCTGCATCCCTCCCCCTTTCTGGGACTAAGCTCAAACCATTTCCTCAGGAACAAGCCCTTCTACTACCCTCACATTCTATCCCTGTCTGATTTCTACGTTTTCACATTTCAATTCATATGTCAATGTATCTGAGAAGTCTAACTCTCCTCCCAGCTCTGCTTTCAGAGATAATAATGAAATACCATAACTCCTGCTGATAATAATAGCCAGTTCTTACCATAGCACTTACTTTGTTCTTATGCTTGACATATGTTAATTGATCATATAGAGTATTGTTTATATATGAGGGAATTAAGCACAGAGAGGGTATGTAAGTTAGTCAAGATCACACAGCTAAAAAGTGACAAAGTCTAGTTTTGAAACTAGAATTCTGGCACCAGAATCTATACAAAGATGTTATAGATTTAAGACAATATTTTATGACATATTTTGGAACACAAAAAAGAAACACTGCTTAAATATAAACCTAAACCTCATGGTGATGGTAATTGATATATATTCACATAATGGCATCCCATTTTCTTCCTGGATATTATTACTTTTCTTGTCTAAGACTTCATCGCTTTCAGAGTTTGAACTTTTTCTGAACCGCTTTGGTCAACAGCAATGCACAGGAATCTTTATTTTAGATGTGACAATATAATCGTGAGGTACATGAGAGACAATAAAACTTTGTTTAAAGTCCAAGATTCTTTTTTACTCTGATTAAATCATGTGTTATTGAAAGTTAAGTATCTTTTCTGTGATATTAGCCCAACATAATAGAAAGATACTTACACAATTTGTGTCTTTGAAGGAAATGATAATGAGCTATACTTTTAATGAACAATTCCAAACAACTGATTATTTTTCTCTGAACTTGATCTGGACTTCCCCAGCTTAGACTTGTTTTGGTCCCACCAGGCATCAGGGGTTGTCTTTGCTGGGCCTCCATGACATTGCTCGTGCACAGGTGTATCAGGTGACAGTCTACTAACCTTTCAAGACCCTGTGCCTTTCTGGGTACTGAATCCTCTGAAACTCTGTCTATATGTTAGCCCCCTTGCCAGCCTTTCTTCCCCTCTTAATTGACTGTTCCCAAGACTGACACTTGTTTCTGTGCTTTCAGAAATCCTTCAGCTCAGGTCTGAGGAAATGCCTCTATTCCAGTTCATCTGCCCCAGCCAGGGACCAGGAGCTTGTGTTTGTCAATGGTGAATGAGTAAGGGCTGTTAGGTAAGGTCTCCAGGTAAGGAAAAGTATGGGGAAAGGACCAATGAGGTGACGCTTGTAGGGATGTCCTTAACATACCAGGTTCTGCTAGGACTCAACTGGAGTGGTCAAGGGAATGTATAAAGCATGTGGTTGGGAAAAGGTGCCTATGTGAGCCCTTGACCTCCACATCCTCTCTAACCTCATCCCCTTTTTTCAGTTAATCCAGTGTGTCCATGCATGGTTCATTCCCAGGTCTAGAGCACCCAGTAGGGACCGAAGGGTGCAGATGAGCTTTGAGGCAGTGCTTCTGTCTTTGCTGTAGCTCAGGGGCTAAGTGGGCTGCTGGACACAGCAGAGATTTCCAAAGCAGTAACTTCTGCCCCTTGACAGTGATGACTGATAGCAATCATCACTCTGCGCATAGGAAGAGAATGTGGGTCTCTCTCGATGGCCATATCTTTCAGAGCCTCTGTGTCTCTTGGGGAGAGACAGAAATCCTGGGGGATGAAGTTTAAGGACTGGATAAAAGAACTCCACCCCCCACACCCTCTTTTTAATTTTCTAATTTCTTCCCCAGCAGAGCACCTAGGAACACATCTGGAAAGCAAAGCAACAGTCCATGTTCCTGGCTTGTCTTGTCCCAGTATTTATTCTCCCTCATGAAACGTGTAGTTCAGTGTATGAGACACAGTAGTCCCTCAACAAAGTATTAGCTTCATTTCTCTTTATGAGTTTTTTACTCCTCAAAATTCCTGTGTTGTCTCTTCTGAAGTGGAGAAAGGACAGTCCCCAGCAGCCCCATTGAGCAGGTCTGAGTGTGAACGGAGCCTGAGAGGAACCTGCAGTGAGGCAGAACAAATCCTACAGGCATGTCTTGACCTTGACTCAGATCCTTGGTGTCTTGAAGTATCCACCAGGATACCCATGTGCTTCTCTCCTAGGAGTCATCAGTCACTGTTTCAAGGATAAGGATAATTATCTGTTAGGACTTGGCAAGGAAAACTCAACAGAAGAAAAACTAAAATCATGGCATCTTGTCCCATCACTTCATGGCCAATAGCCGGCGGAAAGATGGAAGCAGTGACAAATTTTCTTTTCTTAGGCTCCAAAATCACTGCAAATGGTGACTGCAGTCATGAAATTAAAAGATACCTGCTCCTTGGGAAGGAAAACTATGACAATCCTAAACAGTGCATTAAAAAGCAGAGACATCACTTTGCTGACTAAGTCCATATAGTCTATGTGGCTTTTCCAGTAGTCCTGTATGGATGTGAGAGTTGGACCATAAGGAAGGCTGAGCACCAAAGAACTGATGCTTTCACATATGGTGCTGGAGAAGGTTCTTGAGAGTCCTTTGGACTACAAGGAGGGCAAACCAGTCAATCCTAAAGGAAATCAATCCTGAATATTCATTGGGAAGGACTGATGCTGAAGTAGGTAGCTGATGCTCCAATGCTTTGGCCACCTGATGCAAAGAGCCAACTCATTGGAAAAGACCATAATGCTGGGAAAGACTGAAGGCAAAAGGAGAAGGGGGTGGCAGGGGATGAGATGGTTAGATAGCATCATCAACTCAATGTATATGAATTTGAGCAAACTCCAAGAGATAGTGAAGGACTTGGAAGACTGACATGTTGCAGTCCTTGGGGTCTTAAAGAGTCAGACACGACTTACAGACTGAACAACAGCAAGGGAAGTCAAGGCTAAGAAGCAACCCTAACCCAAAGTCAAGGCTAAGAAGTAACCCCAACCCAAAGTCAAGGCTAACCCTAACCCTAATTTTTTCTGAGGATACTAGAGAAGGTTATGGGATTATCATCCTCATGACCTGCTCATGACCCAGACCTTGTGTTTCCTTCAGGGACCAGGGTTGGCAGTTGGAGCCGTCTTTCCAGTTTTCTTCACCCCCTCACCCAGGCTATACCATACTACAGTGAAGCCAGTATAGGGCCCTCAGCTGGAAGAACCAGGTCACAGACAGGACACGAGGGAGAGGGAACCTTCGTGAGTAGGGGCTGCCCCCAAATCCCCTGAGGGCGGCTATGCAGTCAGCACCTGCACACACAGAGTGAGCGATAGCCTTGCACCCAGGCCACTGGCTGCAAGTCACAGACCCTCTTGGGGAAACTTTGCCACAATTCTTAGGTTTAACTGTGACAGAGGCCCTCAACTTGGCAAGCAGTGGGAGGAGATAACCTTTCAAGCACCTTTACCATCAGGCAAGACCTTCTGGTATGCATGTCATGTTCACTCATGATTTATTTTACTAGTTTACCCCCATTTCTTCACTTTTAATTTTTTGACATGCGTTCAAGCCTTGATCATCATGTTACTGATGATCATCATATCATCATCTACTTCATGAGGTTAGAATAAATCAACAAATTAAACATAATAATGTGGTGTAAGTAATTCTAATTGGCATAAGAAAACTAGTTGTGCAAAACAAACGGTTACAATGACTCTGTGTCAATGGTATATTTTTATATTCATCTGCCTCTACTGCAACTATGTAGTCAGGCTACATTGTATTACATTAATGTAGCTTAATTATATGAGAAACTACCATAAAGCCATTAAGTTCCTAGGTAAAGGGTGTCCTTCTTCACTCTGCACCTTCTATTTTTCCTTCTCCCTGACCAAAACCCCAATTAATTCTTAATACTGTTTCTATCAATGGATTAACTTTCAACTTTACATAAATTTAAAAGAATAAAATAGACTTCCTTAGGCAATTTTAGTGGGACTATTCTTTCCAGAATACATTTAATCCTTAGTCATAGGGATTTTAAAGAGCTATGAAATGAGGTTTCCATAACATGAAATACAAAATAATTGAGACCAATATACCTCTGCCATTTCAGAAAGTTTATTACACTGTTTCTAAAGCACAAACCTGCCTCTCTCCTTTTATACCAAAATTTTCAGGGTCCATGGTCCCCCAAATACTACAGTTTCTCCTGCCCTCCTTGTCTCCACCTTCACTTCCTGCCATATACCACCATCAGATTCTTTGTTTCTTGAGGAAAAAATTTAAATCTTTGAAATGGCTAAAATAAAAAAAAATTTTAAATCTTTGAAACATTTCCAGAAACTTTGGGCAAAGTAGGCAAGACATATATTTCAGGAAAATAAAGGGAAGAAAATAAATTCTAAAAAGAGGAATGGTGGGTCAAAACACCCCCTGGTGTCTGCAGAACTAATATGTCATAGACAAAAGGAAGGTAAAAAAAAAAGAAAAGAAAAGTAATAAATATCTGACAAACAACTTCAAATGAAAACAAAAACAACTTTAGGTTGAGGCATACAATGGTAAATTTTGTCAACAGGACTAGGCTCAGAGATGCCAGTGTTGCTAGTAGAACATTATTTCTGGGTGTATCTGTGAAAGTGTTTGTAGAAGAGATTAGCATTTGAATCACAGACTGAATAAAGACCTAGCCTCATCAATGCAGGTGAGCATCACCTAATCTGTTGAGGACCAGATTAAAACACAAAGGTGAAGAAAAGGCTTGAGCCAGGACATCCATCTTCTCCTGACTTCAGATATCAGCACTCCAGGTTCTTGGGCCTTTAGGCTCAGACTGTTATACCATTGGCTCCCCTGGTTCTCAGGCTTTCAGGTTTGGACTAGGACAATCCTACTGGCTGCCTTGAGCCTCCAACTTGCAGACAGCAGATCATGAAACTTCTTAGTCTTCTCAATCATGTGTCAGTCCCTTTTGCTATATCTATGCATATTCTGCTGGTTAAAAGGTGACTGCATAGACTTAAGAAGGTATTCTGGGCTAGAATCTTCTCTGTTTTTGGAAGAGAGGTGACATGGCAGGACAAAAAGACAAGATTTGGACTGAATGGGAATGCTGATTGATTTACTACCACTTGTCTAACTTTGGGAAATTATTACCCTCTCTGAACCTCAGTTATCTTATCTATAAAATGGGAGTAATTGTTCTTATAGGGCTGTTATAAGATTGAGAACTTCTAAGAAATAAATGCCTATTGTAAAGAAGGCATATAATAAGTGATAATTTTAATATTGTGATTGCTATTATCATCATTGTTATGGAAAGGACTGTTCCTTACAGACATTCCAAAATACAATTTATCAAGAGGTCTTTAGTGAGTTTTATCCATGTTATTGCTACCACCTTTTCCCAAACACAGGCCAATGCAAAGAACCCTACATACACTCATATTGTCTAATCAATGGAGTAGACTACAGAAAGCCCACTTCTCTTCTCCAGTCTTCAGATAATATTTCAGTCAGGGTTTTTTGTTCTAGAACAGAAATCAGTTCTGGCTCACTTTTCAAAATGGGGATATTTAACTGAAAATATATTAGCAACTCAGAAAGTGGAACGACTAGGCTTAGGAAATGGATAGGAACAAGAGAGTAAGTGGCCCAAGCAGTAGAGACCACAGCAAATTTCCTGCTACAGAAATGTGATCTACACACTGATCTGTACACTGTAGCAACCCCATACCCTAAGACCACCAGCTCAAGCTGCAAAGTCCTGGGGTAGAGGACTAATAGGCTGAGCATGGGTCGCACGTCTCTCTCTTGACAGCACAAGAATGGGGGATGGAATAGTCTTGTTCATTGGGCTTTTAAAAGGAGACACTACACTATTCCTCACCAAGACCATGCATCAGGTGAGTCCACCTAAAAGGAAATTAAAGTGAAGATAAGAACAGTGTGTTGTACTCAAGACACCAAATAAAGCAAATGACAAGAGTCTGCTAGCACCACTAACACGGTCATCTTAAAATATGACCAACTGACCCATATATATGTCCTACATATCCATGCAAATAAATTATCTTTTTTGTTTTTTTTTTTGGCCAAGCCCTATGACTTGCAGGATCTCAGTTCTCTGATCAGGGATTGAACCCAGGCCTTGGCAGTGAAAGTGCCAAATCCTAACCACTAGACTACCAGGGAACTTCCAAAGCATGTCTTTTTTTATTAGATACAAATAAAGTTACTACTGTAAAACAGACTATAGCAAAAATTATGACAAGCTAGAGAAGATGCATATTGAAGAACTTAATGAACTAAAAAATAAAAGGCTGAACTTTAAAGAAGGCCTCTTTTTAGTGTTCATAAATTAAATATTACCACTATGAAATGCAGCTACGTGCTCAATAAGAAACAAAAAGTTTTCTAAGTACAAGAACTTTCACAGAGGGTAAATCTATAAAAGAATGTTTCTTGAGGGCAAAAATATTGTGTTTCCTGAAGAGAATTAAGCATTGGCTGATGTTCAGGAAGTTGAAAATACGATTTAAGAGCTGAAAGGATAAATGTGTGAAAATTTTAACCAATGCATGGCATTTTTACAGCAGTTTATAAAAGTATAAAGATAAATACTACCACCACCTGGAATAACTATTTACTTCAATATCTTTAAGAATTAAGATGGAACTAAAAGTTTTGGTCCTGATGCTAATAGTGTATTGAGATAGATCACATCAGATAATGCGTGCACGCATGCTCAGTCAATTCAGTCGTGTCTGACTCTTTGTGACACACTGGACTGTAGCCCACCAGGCTACTTTGTCCATGGGATTCTTCAGACAAGAAGAATCCTGTGTCCTCTTCCAGGGGATCTTCCCAATCCAGGGATAGAACCCACATTTCCTGTGTCTCCTGCATTGTAGGCAGATTCTTTACTACTGAACCACCAAGGAAAGCCATCAGATAGTAAATCTGTGTAACAAATCACCTTAAAACTAATGGCTTATATCAACATATATTTATTTATCTTATGATTTGGCAGTACAGTTACTTGGCTTGGGTTTATCGCGACAGCTGTTTCGGCCTAGGCAGTGCTCAACAGTTATTGGCTGGGTTCTCTTATGCATTTCTGCTGTCACCTGATGATTGGGTTTGGGCTGTCTGGTTTAAGCAGTGAAGGCAGAAGCATGCAAAACCTCTTGAGACATTCATGATTTTCATATCATTGCTTCTGCCACTTTTTATTGGCCAAAGCAAGACGTTAGGCCATACTGTATTCAAGAGATGAAACAGATTCCCCTCTTTCATGAGAGAAGTTACCAAGTCACATTATAAGGTCACAGATGCAGGTTGGGGAAGAGTTTGTGGCTATTTTTGCATCTACCACAAGTCTTGAAAAGTTAGTATGTGCTCAGTCGCTCAGTCGTATCCGGCTCTTTTGTGACCCCGTGGACTGTGCTCCACCAGGTTCCTCTGTCTGTGGGATTTCCCAGGCAAGAATACTACAGTGGGTTGCCCTCATCTTCTCCAGAGGCTCTTCCCATCCCAGGGATGGAGCCTGCATACTCTGTGTCTCCTGCATCGACAGGTGGATTCTTTACCATTGAGCCACTTGGGAAGCCCAAAGTTGAATATAGCCTGGTCAAAATTAGTAAGAAAAGCATAAATGTGCCCTTACAGTGGTCAGTGCTAATACTGAACTTATGATTTGCAATGAAAAAGAACTCAATTTGATCATTGCACCATTTATAAGAAATCACTCTATGCTGAAACAGAACACATC
The DNA here is from genome assembly GCA_006410875.1 of Neotragus pygmaeus. Classification (NCBI taxonomy): domain Eukaryota; kingdom Metazoa; phylum Chordata; class Mammalia; order Artiodactyla; family Bovidae; genus Neotragus; species Neotragus pygmaeus. The sequence continues at coordinate 10,043 of SJYV01029352.1, forward strand.
TCAAACTCAATAATTAAAACCAAAAGCCAGATATATTCTTGGGATTAGGATCACAGAAAGACTAGCCATTTTACTTTATGAATAAGAGGCAGAGTATAGTTGTCATTCGTACGTGAATTTAGGTGACTTACTTGTGACATGATACCATAGAGAACTGAAAGAAACTCATTCATGTCATCGACCTCAACTCCCCACCAAAAATTAGGTCAAATACTTGGTTTTTTAGTGGATGATTCAATACATTTAAACACTATTTCTCAGGGAAACATTCATTAATATTATGTGCTGAGCTGTGCTTAGTCCCTCAGTCATGTCTGACTCTTGGTGACCCCATGGACTACATGTAGCCTGCCAGCCTCCTCTGTCCATTGGGATTCTCCAGGCAAGAATGCGGGAGTGGCCTTCCTCTAGGGGATCTTCACAACCCAGGGACTGAACTTGGGTCTCTTGCATTGCAGGCAGATTCTCTATCATCTGAGACACTAGGGAAGTCCAAGAATACTGGACTGGGTAGCCTATCTCTTTTCCAGGGAAACTTCTTGACCCAGGAATTGAACTGGGGTCTCCTGCATTACCAACTGAGACACCTGGGAAGCGCCATTAGTATTATAATTACCCCAAATTATGATCCCATTCACTGAAATCAGTTTCTAGAAATAAAAGGGATGACCCAAACTATAGAACTCTAATTATGGAGTTGAAAAGTAAATTTAGAAAAAAATGTCTGAAAATAAACTAACATGGTTAAATTGGCCTTTTCCAATGAACGTGATAGTTGAGCTCAAGAGTTTCAGATAGAAATAACGAAACAGTAAGGCAATGTAACAGTGAAAAACAAATATGGCAATGTAGGAATACCAGAATTCCAAACATCTAAGTCCTTTTCCTGAATATGAAAACCACCGTGCAAAGTTTCTACCCGTGATCAGAGACGCAAATAGCTATTTAACCTTACAAAACAACAGCACTAAATGTTGTGACCATTTGTCTTTTTTTCTTCCAGTTTTATGAAGATATAACTGACATGCAGCACTGTATAAGTTTAGGGCTTCTCAGGTGGCACAGTGGTAAAGAATCTCCCTGCCAATGCAGGAAATGCAAATACGCACTTGCGTTGACCTCTGGGTTGGGAAGATTCCCTGGACGAAGAAATGGCAATCCACTCCAATATTCTTGCCTGAGAAATCCCATAGACAGAGGAGCCTGTAGTCTACAGTCCATGGGGTCGCCTAAAGAGTCAGACCTGACTGAGTGACTGAACATGCACGCACACGTCATATGAGTTTAAGGTGGTACAGCGTAATGATTTAACTTGAATACATCATGAAATAATGATCACAAGGTTAGTAAACATTTATTATCTGATTTAAGTGCAAAATTAAAGAAATAGAGGCACTTCTGTGGTGGTCTAGTGGTCAAGGCTCTGTGCTTTCAACACTGGGGACATAGGTTTGATTCCTGGTTAGGGAACTAAGATCCCACATGCTGTCTGTGATCTTAGATGAAAAAAAATTTGTCTCCTTTTGGTGAAAGTTTGTATCTTTTGACTACTTTTATCCAATTCCCCCTCACAAATCCCTCCTCCATCTTAGGTAACTACAAATATGATCACATTTATATGCATATGTTTGTTTTTGAAGTATAACTGACCTACAGTACACTTAGTTCCTGTCATAGAACATAGTGATCTGATGTTTCCATACATTTCAAAATGATCATCATGATAAATCTAGTTACCATCTGTTACCATACAAAGATGTTACATAATTATTGACAATATTCTCCACACTGTTCATTTCATGCCCATGACTCATTTATTTTGAAACTGGAAGTTTGTTTCCTACCCTCTATCATCTATTTCTCTCGCTCCGCCACCCTCTTCCCTCTGTCAACCGCTTTTTGTTCTATCTACAACTATGTTTAGTTACATTTGTTCATTTCACATATAAGTGAATCATACAGTATTCATCCTTCTCTGTCTGACTTACTTCACTAAGCATAATACCCTCTGGATCCACCCATATTGTCACAAATGGAAAGATTTGATTCTTCTTTATGTCTGAGTAGTATTTCCTTCGGAGAAGGCGATGGCACCCCACTCCAGTACTCTTGCCTGGAAAATCCCATGGTTGGAGGAGCCTGGTGGGCTGCAGTCCATGGGGTCACTAAGAGTCGGACACAACTGAGAGACTTCATTTTCATTTTTCACTTTCATGCATTGGAGAAGGAAATGGCAACCCACTCCAGTGTTCTTGCCTGGAGAATCCCAGGGACGGGGAAGCCTGGTGGGCTTCCGTCTGAGGGGTCGCACAGAATCAGACACGACTGAAGCGACTTAGCAGCAGCAGTATTTATTTGTGTGTTTATGTATCTATCTATATATATAAACATATATACATATGCATAATACTTCCTTGTGTGTATATATCACATAATATTTTATTGTGTGTATACATCACATCTTCATTCGTTCATCTACTGATGATCATTTAGGGAATATTTATATCTTGACCAGTGAAAATAATAGTACAGTGAACATAGGGGTCCATATGCCTTTGAATTAGCATTTTCATTTTCTTCAGGTAAGTATCTAGAAACAAGATTGCTGGATATACAGCAAATTCCCTGAGTTGTACAGCAAATTCCCACTGGCTATCTATTTTACATACAGCAGTGTATGTGTTTCCAGACTACTCTCTCCATCTGTCCCACTCTTTCCTTCCCCCCATCTCCGGTATCCTGTCTGTTCTGTGTCTGTATCTCCATTGCTGCCCTGCAAACAAGTTCATCAGAATAAGATAATTAAACTTTTAATGCATTGTGGCAATTGATTTTTCTCACACCTAACTTTCTTTACCCTACATTGCTTGCCTGACTTTCATAGGTTTGGAATTCACACCCCTTGAAACAGACTTCTGCTGCTGCTGCTGCTGCTAAGTTGTGGCACTCGTGTCCGACTCTGTGCGACTGCAGTCCACCAGGCTTCCCCGTCCCTGGGATTCTCCAGGCAAGAACACTGGAGTGGGTTGCCATTTCCTTCTCCAATGCATGAAAGTGAAAAGTGAAAGTGAAGTCGCTCAGTCATGTCTGACTCTTAGTGACCCCATAGACTGCTGCCCACCAGGCTCCTCCAACCATGGGATGTTCCAGGCAAGACTACTGGAGTGGGTTGCCATTGCCTTCTCTGTGATGTGCAGTTGCAGCTAAAAATGTGTAGTTACAGACAAAATTTAGAACCAAATGCATAGTTTAATGCTGTTTACCAGTGATGGGTGGCCTTATTTTAGTATCTGCTGCTGCTGCTAAGTCACTTCAGTTGTGTCCGACTACGTGACCCCATAGACGGCAGCCCCCCAGGCTCCCCCGTCCCTGGGATTCTCCAGGCAAGAACACTGGAGTAATTCTTTAATATACAGTCTGCCAGTGAATTGCTTGGTTTAGAAAATTAAAAAATCCAACTAAAAGTTATGGTTTTATAATTTTTATTTTGCTGATTCTTTCTCAAAATGTTTTGGCCAATGGAAGTGAAATAGTAAGAAAATTAATTTCTATATGTAAGCAAAATCAGTAGATCAGTTTTTCACTGTCTCTTCCAAATAAGTAGGGGCCCCCTAACATGTGTCATCCAAAACAAGAGTAGAAATGAAGGCCTTCCTTGTATATATGTGGAGGTGTAAACATTATAAATCAATCTAGTGAAATAGTAAAATATGTTTTATCCTTTTACTTTAACAAATATGCCTTTATGATGACCTGCCAGTCTAGGTTCAAATATAAACTCCTTGGATCTTGGGAATTCCATACTGGAACATGGCACCATAAGAAATGCAAGCTCTGGTTGCAGGTCCCATGCCTGCAGCTTCCTCCTTCTCTTCCCACCCCTAGCTTCATCCTATAGCAGAATGCATGTCAACAGGAAATACTGAGACCCAGTTGCAAGAGTTCCCAGTGGCCAAAGAGGAAATATTTTAAGCAATGAGATAAAGTAGCATTAGATTATACCTGAAGTATAAAATGAATACACATGAGTTCATATTGATATAAACAAAGACTGAATGAATGAATGAACACACAGAGACAAATCAATAAATAACGGGGACAAAAAGACAAATCTTCCTTACAAAAGTGGAACTTACACGCTCTCAACCCCACTTCCTGAGTGTGGATTGGACTTAGGAACTTGCTTCCAAACACTAAAGGATGGAAAGGGATAAATAGTAACATTACATTGAAGAAAACTGGCAAACACCACCACAACCAAGTGACTGAGATAAGCAGTACTTGCAATAAGACATGTTGATGTTGTGTATCCCTGGATACGAAGTGATGAGAAGCACACTGTGGCATTCTTTATGCAAACCTGTAACCCTAGTCGAATCCTGAGAAAAACATCAGATAAACACAGATGAAACAGCATTATAGGATATCTGGCCAATGATCCTTAAAGTTGTCAAAGTCATGAAAAACAAAGATTGAGAAGCTGTCACAGACCAGGGTAGACCAGGCAGGAATATCTAAATGTAGTATGGTGTCTTAGATTGGATGCTACAAAGAAAGAAAGGATGTTAAAGGAAAAAATGGTAAAATTTGAGTGAAGTGTGAAGTTAAAATTAATGCATATATATAGAATCTAGAAATATGGTGCTGCTGCTGCTAAGTTGCTTCAGTTGTGTCTGATTCTGTGCAACCCCATAGACAGCAGCTCACCAGGCTCCTCTGTCCCTGGGATTCTCCAGGCAAGAACACTGGAGTGGGTTGCCATTTCCTTCTCCAATGCATGAAAGTGAAAAGTGAAAGTGAAGTCTCTTAGTTGTGTCTGACTCTTCGCGACCCTGTGGACTGCAGCCCACCAGGCTCCTCCGTCCCTGGATTTTCCAGGCAATGGTATAGGTGAACCCATTTGCAGAGCAGGAATGGGGATGCAGATGTAGAGAACAGGTGTGTGGACACAGTGGGAAAAGGGGAGGGAGGATGGATTTGGAATTGACATATACACACACTACCATGTGTAAAATAGATGGCTAGTGGGACAAAGCTACTGTACAGCCGAGGGAGCTCCGCGTGTGCTCCGTGATGACCCAGAGGAGTGGGATGGGGGTGAGGATGGGAGTAAGGTTCACGAGGGAGGGGATACATGCATACATAAGGCTAATTCTTTCATTGTACAAAACGTTGTAAAACAATTATACTCCAATAAAAATTTTTTTAAGGTAATGTATCAATCAGGGTTTCTTAGTTTTGACAAATGTACCACTATAACATGAGACAAAGGATGAGGGATACATAGGAAACTTCTGTATTATCTCTGTAATTTTTCTGTAGATCTAAGATTATTCCAAAATTTAAAATTTATTTTTAAAATGCAAAGTTTTAAATATTTTTCATACATGAAAAAGATCAGTTTCTTACATTGTCAGTACATGTAAATATTTACTGTCAGTAAAGATAAATATAAATATAACTGTTTCTCATTAATATAAAATCTAAAAGTTGTTCTTGATTGTTTAAGCAACTGCCTAATAAACTGTGGTATTTGCTGATGTTTTGAAATGAAACTATAGTTATGATAACAATAACATGCATTTATAGCAATGACTTAAACCCAGCAACAATAGTACTTGACTTAAACTATGTAAACTTTTACATAGTGGTTGTCAATGTGATTTTTGTGCTTGGACATCTTTTGTAATGTCATAAATATAAAATTTTATTTGCTAATTGAATATCCTTCATTCATCAAAATTGATGCCAAAAACAAGAAAACAAAAGATGTGATTTCAGCTTCCCCTCTACCCAGAATCAATAATATTGAAGTACTTACGGTAAAATACTTTTTGTAGAATATTGTATCAATTATAAAGTGCTTTCTAGTTCATAGCCCTAAAATAATAATAGTGATTTANGCGACCCTGTGGACTGCAGCCCACCAGGCTCCTCCGTCCCTGGATTTTCCAGGCAATGGTATAGGTGAACCCATTTGCAGAGCAGGAATGGGGATGCAGATGTAGAGAACAGGTGTGTGGACACAGTGGGAAAAGGGGAGGGAGGATGGATTTGGAATTGACATATACACACACTACCATGTGTAAAATAGATGGCTAGTGGGACAAAGCTACTGTACAGCCGAGGGAGCTCCGCGTGTGCTCCGTGATGACCCAGAGGAGTGGGATGGGGGTGAGGATGGGAGTAAGGTTCACGAGGGAGGGGATACATGCATACATAAGGCTAATTCTTTCATTGTACAAAACGTTGTAAAACAATTATACTCCAATAAAAATTTTTTTAAGGTAATGTATCAATCAGGGTTTCTTAGTTTTGACAAATGTACCACTATAACATGAGACAAAGGATGAGGGATACATAGGAAACTTCTGTATTATCTCTGTAATTTTTCTGTAGATCTAAGATTATTCCAAAATTTAAAATTTATTTTTAAAATGCAAAGTTTTAAATATTTTTCATACATGAAAAAGATCAGTTTCTTACATTGTCAGTACATGTAAATATTTACTGTCAGTAAAGATAAATATAAATATAACTGTTTCTCATTAATATAAAATCTAAAAGTTGTTCTTGATTGTTTAAGCAACTGCCTAATAAACTGTGGTATTTGCTGATGTTTTGAAATGAAACTATAGTTATGATAACAATAACATGCATTTATAGCAATGACTTAAACCCAGCAACAATAGTACTTGACTTAAACTATGTAAACTTTTACATAGTGGTTGTCAATGTGATTTTTGTGCTTGGACATCTTTTGTAATGTCATAAATATAAAATTTTATTTGCAATTTTTGATGAATGATCCTTCATTCATCAAAATTGATGCCAAAAACAAGAAAACAAAAGATGTGATTTCAGCTTCCCCTCTACCCAGAATCAATAATATTGAAGTACTTACGGTAAAATACTTTTTGTAGAATATTGTATCAATTATAAAGTGCTTTCTAGTTCATAGCCCTAAAATAATAATAGTGATTTATTGAATGCTTGCATTGTGCCTAGCACTGGGCCGTGAGCTTTACATCATTATTGCATTCATACACACGACAATAGCAACATCCCCTCTGAAAGAAAGTGTTAGTTGCTCAGTCATGTCCAACTCTTTGCAACCCCATAGACTGTAGTCTGCCAGGCTCCTCTGTCCATAGGATTTCCCACCAAGACTCCTGGAGTGGGTTGCCATTTCCTCCTCCAGAGGCTCTTCCTGACCTAGGGACTGAACCCAGGTCTCCTGCACTGCAGGCAGTTTTTTTACTGTCTGAGCCACCAGGAAAGCCGTTTAAGTGAATATTATATTTATCTTGTTTTTACCAGTGTTGAATCTGAGACCTAAAGAGGTTAAGTACTTCACCAAAGTCATACAACTAACAAGAGGTGGGGACAAGATCTGAACCCATGCCTCACCCCTCCTGAGACAAATAGCGACAGCTGGAAGATGATAGGTCACGGAGCTAGGTGGTAAAGGACCTAAGGGCCACCTTGACACTCTTTATGTTCCCATGGTGCCTTGTGTCTGTGAATACTTTGATCCTTACAACATTTTACAAGGTCTTTAAAGGAGATGCATTTTATTTATTTTGTGATACTTCTAAGGTCACGGACATTGCCTAGAATTGATGTCCAATATGATTCCTAATTAGAGAAACAACTGTCTGTATATAGAAAAATGTGATTATGAGAAAAATATGGGTCATTCGCCTAATTCATCCCATGTCTGTTATCTCCTCCTCGTAAGAAGGCCAGGGGTCATTTAGTCACAGATACTATGAGTGTGATGATGACGGTGACGTGACTGCCTCCACCTTTGACCACGCTCATCTCTCAGTCTACCTGGATATCTCTTCCATGGGAAACTTCTCCTGATTCTCCAGAACTGGGCCAGATTTCCCTCCTTCTAAACTATCAGAGCACTTTTCATTCTATTCAACTTCCTGTTGGCTTTATTGTCTCCCCACTAGGATGAAAATTTACCGAGTCTCGCTTACCACTATTCTCCTGGCACCTGGCACTATGCCTGAAAGAGAAAGTGGCTCTGTCGTGTCCAGCTCTTTGCAACCCCCCTGGAATACAGTTCATGGAATTCTCCAGACCAGAATACTGGGGTGGGTAGCCTTTCTCTTCTTTACCAGCTGAGCCACAAGGGAAGCCCAAGAATACTGGAGTGGGTAGCCTATGTCTTCTCCAGTGGATTTTCCTGACACAGGAATCAAACCAGGGTCTCTTGCATTGCAGGCAGATTCTTTACCAACCAAGTTATACTTATGTAATTAATATATATTGGTCGAGACATTCCTGTAGCAAATTTTGGATTCTAGGATCTTAAATTAAAAATTTCACGGTCCATTCCAGGAAGAGCATGATGGGGCTATAATTTATTCTTTGCAACCTTCTCAGATCAGTCTGTACCTTCATTTGAGACAAACGAACCAGGATATTTTCATAAAGGTCAGACAAGGTACAAGTTTTCTTATGATTCAGATACTTCATCCTATATAGATGGTTATCTGGAAGTGGCCCAGTAGAGTTTGTCAAGGGTCATTTCTGCATTGAATGGGAAGTTTTTCAACACTGGAATGATACAGCCACATCCTTGGATTATGTGGGTCTCAACTGGACTGCAGTCTTACCTGATATCTGGTAGCAGAGAGGATATACAGTTTTCTCAGAAGACAGAGTCTGGAGGGTTCTGAAAATAAGACAACTAAAGCCTTGAGAAGCTATTCATACCAAGATATCTTAGCATTTCTTAAATATTTTGATCAAATTTTGACTTTCATCATTGAGATTTTCTCACACAGGGTAATGTGCTATTTGGTATTTAAAGAAGGATTCCTCCACTTCCCCTTTTCACTTCATAATTTGAGCAGCGATACCCAGAGAGGAGACTTGTTGAACTCACTCCCCAGTGCTGGGAACTGGCTTGTCTCCTATGAGATGCTCCTCAGGATGCTAGAGGAGGCTTCCGTGCTGTTGTGGGCATCCTTGCTGGTCCTCGGTAAGTGGTGCGGGGACGTTTCTGCTTACTGGGAAAACTGAGTCTCTTCATAGGCAAACGGCTTCTCTGGGCTGGCTGCTGAAAAAAGAGATTTTACTCCCATTGAGAACAGCAGAAAATGAACAAAGGAGAAAGATATCAATTTAATGGAATGATAGGGAAAAAATTATTTCATTTGCTTTTAATTGCCTAATTGAAAAATTCCTTTTACTCTCTAAAAAGTGGACTTATTTTTCCATGTAAAAAAAAAAATACAATTAGATTGTTCCCTCTCTAATCACAGATCACGAAGACCAGGAGTAAAAGATGAACTGACTCCCTTGTGAAAGGACCATGTATGACCATGGGCTGATGTAGAATGACCTTCTGCTGAGAATAGTTACTTCTTTCTCTGTATTAAAAGATCAAATCTGTTCTAATGTTTGCAAAGAGCGTGAGAAGTTTTCCTCTGATTTTGCTTCCCTGCTTCTGTGTTACTTGCTAATATCTATCCAAATGAGACACTGAATCTCTAGTAGTTCAAGCTTTGGGAAATAAAGTCTAGCCAGTCATTTGTACAATGCATTTTGTTAAACGTGTTTGTCTTGTTCTCAGCTATATCTCCAGGCTCTAATTAAGAAGGGAAAAGTTATTAGTGTGACTGGAGCGTTACAGGAACTTAGTAAATAGTGAATGAGTGGCCATATGGGGCATCGCACCGTGTTAGGCAACGCAGAGGATGCAGAACATGGAGGACACAGCCTCTGTCCTCAAGAACTGACACTTTGATAAGGAAATCAAAAGAGTATTTGACCTGGAAATACAAGAAAAATATTGCACAATGGATTATAGGATGATATGTGATGATAATTATTGCTGATAACCCTGTGTCAGATAGTCTTCTAAGAATATCTCATTGTATTAATGTATCTAATTCTTTAACAATCGAAGAGCTGGAACTGCTGTTAATCCTGTTTTATGGGTGAGGAAACTAAGGCAAAGAGATGACGTCTTGCCTTAAGTTTCATGCAGCAGTTAAGTGGCAGAGTCAGGATTCAAACCTCTAATCTGACAGTGTAGTTATGCTTTTAAACACTGCCCCATACTGCATGTCCAGTTGAGGATTTCATGTGAACTTGAATGAGAGGGATTCTAAGTCAAAAGAAAAACGATCGTTCTGTGGCATGGGGGTATCTCAGAGGGCTTCATGGAAGAGGTGGAATTTCATTTGGGCTTTAATGCATGGATGTAATTTGCTTTTGCTTCATACTGAGGTAGGAGAATAACACTCCAGGCAAGAAGATAGCAAAGCTAAGCCTCAGCAGCAGCCATAGTTATGTTAAAAAATAATTCTAGCAACCCTTAACTGACGACTTACTAATTAACTCCTTAAAATAAGGCCACGAGGTCACTTTGATGGTCCTCATTTTACAGATGAAGAAATTAATTGAGTCTTGGAGGTTTTATGTAGCTTGCCCAGGGTCACACAACTAAAATTCAAACCTGTTTCTGTCTGAGTCTGCAGCTTGAGACTCTGGCCATGACATCACCTTGTTTCTCCAGGGTGGGTGGATCTGGGTATGTTTTTCCTCCTTTTGGGTGGAAGTCCAAAGTGGCAGCTGGGCTCTCAGGGTGAAATGGTTTGGGACTCATCGCCTTGGGCTGACACCTGACTCTTTACTCTCTTGCAGCAGCTCCAGTCAGTGGACCACTTGGTAAGTCCTTCTTTTCCTTTCTCTTTTACGTTTCTGGATGTCCTAACAGCAACCCTGTATCTCAAATATTTGTCAAAAGGGACCTTGTCATGCCCGCATCCTTTTCTTGAGGACCACGGATAGGTAAAAACATGCCTTAGGGCTCTGACCCTAAGAGTTTGCGGGTCACACTCCTGGACCAAACCTGCTGTTGTGCTGGATGATCTTGGGGGAGGACCTGGGATATGTCACGGAATTCAAGGAGAAGGTGTGTCCCTATCTGATGTGGGATTCTAGCTTATCTGACAGAATGCATAGACTCCTGAGGGGGGAAGAATAGAAATAAACTATTACCTCAGTGGGGGAGGTTGAGGTGCAAACAACTTGCTGGCTTCTCCATATTTCCCCCAGTTTGATAGATCAGTTGAATGCTCATACTCAGCTGCTTCAGTCACGTCCTACTCTGTGACCCCGTGGACTGCAACCTGGAGTGGCTTGCCATTTCTTCCTCCAGGGATTCTTCCCCACCCAGGGGTCAAAGCCATGTCTCCTGTGGCTCCGGGATTGGCAGGTGGGTTCTTTACCATGAGTCACCTGGGAAGCCCTTGACCAATCACTGCCCCTAAGCAAGTGCAACCAACACATCCCAAACTTCAGCATTCTTTGTAGATATTTCTCTATTAATAAGCTCAGATCATGGTGACTTTGAGCCCCTATCCTACTACTTAGCAGAAAGCCCAGGCCTCTCTGGGGAGCTGTTTCCAGGAATTTTGGCAGTCCCTGAGGATTCATTCAAGTCTCCTCTCTCCAGGGAGCTGATTACTGTCAGCTAACTCCAGCCAGCAGGAGCCACTGCCCCCTGATGTAGTGTCTGGTGAAACTTCCCAGAAGAGTCTCCCCCTCAGTGCCGTGGATACAGACTTTTTCCCACAAATAACTGGGAGGAGATCATAACTTGACAAAGCTTTCTTAAAAGTTCTATGATGGTGAAATAAAATACAGAGAGTGTCAGCCAATAGACGTGGGTAATCTCAGAACCCACTGCCTCCGTCCCAACCTCAGAAAGACCCTGACAAGATGTGTCTCCTCCTGACCACAAGGCTGCCTGTATTAGCAGGGGCAGCTTACTTGGTGTGGCAAGGAATTAGGCTTTGTCCATCAAAGGAAGTTTTCCCTTCTCCCTAGAACAAGACCCACTGCCCAAGTCTCCATTTCCCCAATTCCACGCTCTTCCCAGGAGCATAGATAATGCAGATTCCTATTCTCTTCAAGAGAAACACAGTCCCATACCTGCTGGGGACATAGTATATCTGTACAAACCTCTAAATAAAGAGAGAGAAAAAAGGTCTGCAGAGACACATGAATGTTTACATAACCAAACAGAACACTTAGTTTTCTTGTTTAAAACAAGCATTCAGGTCACTCTACAATATTTGCCCCCAGATTATTTTCATTACATTTGCGTATAATTCTAAGGTGTATTTGGGTGTATTTTTCTTATGGAAAAAGTTGAGAATAGATAAAGTCTCAGGGCTTCCCTGGTGGCTCAGCAGAAAAAAAAATGCAGGAGCTGCAGGAGATATGGGTTCAAGCCCCAGGTCAGGAACGTCCCCTGGAGGAGGACATGGCAACCCACTCCAGTGTTCTTGCCTAGAGAATCCCATGGACAGAAGAGCCTGGAGGGCTATAGTCCATAGGGTCACAAAGAGTCAGACATGGCTGAAGCGACATAGCACTCATGCATGAAAAGTCTCAAGCTTTAAAAAAAGTAATTGCTTATACACCCTTAAATACAGATGGTCCTCCTTATCTGAGTATCAAATGTACTAAGATAAAAAGACACTTAAGTGATTCCACTTACAATTTTATGGTAAATTGCATATCCTCAACATTGAGATATTATTTTTGAAAAAAGATAATATAAATGGAAATAATTTACTTTCTTTTCCTCATCACAAAATTTAGATTACCATAGGCAATTTGTAGAACAAAGCATGAAGCAAATATTGATATATATATATATATATATATATATATATT